>WIPJ01001334.1:19046-36054 GCA_018155075.1 Cassiopea andromeda
GGGTATTGACCAACTGGCTCACTATTGTTACTAAGAAAAAGATCACATAAAGTACTGTTGCTAACTCTATTGCAGCATGGCTGCCTTTTGACCAACTTCCATGCATGTTTGAAAACATTGGGGGGGCGCGACGCCCCCACGCCCCCCAATCGGCACATCCCTAGTTATGAACCCCTTCCACGTACACATAATTTAAGGTGCTGAGAGAAAATATTTGTAAGCAGAAGTATAGAAGCATACGAAAAGTCGATTAGGTCTTATTATTTCGACTGAACAGACTCAAAATAATGAAAACTACTGAAAAGAAATCAGAATAATCAAGACACTATCGCAATCGATGATCGATTGGGATACTGGTTGCGGTCTAGATTGTATGTTTGTTTAGCTTCTTGTGCAACGCAAACAGTCTTTATCTTAAACGTTATTTTCAAAGCAATTTTCAAAAATCCACTAGAAACTTTGAGGCCCCCATCCGTTTGTAGGTCCCTAGGCACATACCCCGCGTGCCCTGTGGTTAATGCGGCCCTGGCTCAATCTGTAACAGCTTAGGCTTTTGGACAGGGACGTAGGAAGCATCATTAAAGTGGGGGGTACATGGATTGAGGGGCAACTTGTTCTGGAAGTGAGATTGAGCACTTTGTATGGGAGGTAAAACACTTAATGAAACGAAAAAATATTCTGTGTGACGTGATGAAAAGGATTTAACAATTTGCCTGTCCCTAAATGAAAATTAGCTATGGGGGTTCGAGGACATGCCCCCCCGGGAATATTCTTCTATCTATTTTGCATTTTCAAAATTTTCAAGGATGTCCTCCTTGAAAACTTTGAGAAGTCTTTCAAAAGTGGGGGGCACGTGCCCCCTGTGCTCTCCTCGGCTCCTGCGTTCATGCTCTTGGAGACGAGTCAATGAGTCAAACTGAGAGAATAGAGTATGTAATTATCAAGTTGCGCTTTAATTCTACCATATTGCTATCATGAGCATGACTGCAAAACTTCAGCTTGTGCGATCTGCTTAGATACATGGACCCGGCATGTCCCTTCAAAATAACAGCCCACAGTGGAACGATTTATTTCGGTATGGAAAGATAGAGTGAAACTCTGGTCCCTTTCATTATTTCCAGCATGCATCTTACACGTGAATGGCAAGGGAGCAAAAACAGTGATACTCGTTGTAGTTCTTAGCTGCAAGGAAGATTGCAAGCAAGCTAGTACTATACAAAACCTTTATACTTATGGTGAAAAGTTTGCCAATTCTGGGAGGTGTTTAGCGTTGAATTCACTCTAGGAGCTGGATTGAAGACAGAAATTGCTCTTTAATATTTCATTTCAGCAACTAAAGGTGATTATTGTTTTAAACTGCTTTGGAAAATCACTTGGCAAATATAGTCAATATCAACTGCCTTTAGTGTATTATACCCTAAAACATTAGAGAAGTCGGGAAAGAGCAAGGACATACGCTTTTTCAAAAGTATAAATGTTCGCTGTTAATATCTCTGAGTGTCAAATACTGAGGTCTGGGAACTAATGGCTCTAGTAGCCTGGAGACTATTTTATTGTTCTGACATTTATAAAGCATTGTACATATCAAAACCAGTTCAGTTCGGTTCACGTTTTACGACTTCTATACACGTTCAAGCTCTACGCTTAACCTGCGTTTACATTATCAATCGTCATATTTGTAAATAGTTGTATATGATATCAAGTTTTGTATATATTTATTTACGTGGCTTCTTTCTGGACTTCACACTGAGCACGATGTCTATGAAAGATAACCAAAGTGCCTCGCTTCCCATGGACCGATACTTTTGACCCTTAAATGTGTTTATTAGGAAGCGTGGGGTGTCACGCCCTATAGCATGTACGAAGTTGTATGCAAGTTGGTCAAAAGTCAGTCAGGCTGCAGTAGAATTTGCACCCCATTGGTCATAAGTGTTTTCGTTGACCTTTTTAGCGCCTGCTCATATGGAGAAAGTTTCTCCGGCATTTTCCCGGTGAAGCGGGAATCTCGTTCATCCGAGATCTCGCTTGATGTATCAAAACCACACAATATCACAAAAGCCCTAACATGAGAAAATGTTCTTCCTGTTAGCCGAGATCTCGACTGAAGGCTACTGGGTCTCGCCTAGCTGAGGAAACATTTTCCCATCAGTTCAATGCTATTTCTTTGAATACAGTAAATCTCTTCATAAGAAATCCCACATTCAGGACTCTCAGGCTAAACTAGGTTCAGGTGCGTCGTTGCCATGGGGCAGGGGCCCATGGCGCCCCAATTTTTTTGATATCGTCGGTTTTTCTGAAGTTTAATGTTTCGTCGGAAAACGTTTGGACTTTTGTCGTTAGTAAAGATAAAGCTTTGAATTTTATCAAAAGTCTTTGAATTTGCCCCCCTCCTATTCTATATGTGCCAAGACGCCTCTGACTGGGTTCTTATTTATAAAGCTACTCGATTACTTTCAAGGCACGGTGGTTCTTATTTGAAGGTTCAATTTAGTAGCCAAACGTTGTAGAACAGTGCTTCTCAACCTTTTTGATCTAACCGCCCCCCAATTCAACGAATTTTTTTAAAACGCCCCCCTCCTCTCGAAATATACTTTCTTTCATCAGTTTCATAAGTATATATATTATATCATACCTTCTCAAAACGCCCCCCTAAATTCTCAAAATGCCCCTTTGGGGGCGATATCGCCCCCGTTGAGAATCACCGTTGTAGAAAGTAGCAAAGGTTTTTTACACTATGTTGAGACTTTTCATGGTTGTGGTCTCAAAATTTCTCCCATTGAAGGGTAAACAAAACTAAAAAATTTCATTTCAATGTTACTTTATCTTTGAGGGTCAGGAAGTTTTAGCATCAGAAGACAGATGTTTTTATCTCGTAATAAGAGCCTATTGCTCTTTCAAACTAAAAATGCTTCTTGTGCACAAGGTGCTTTATTGATGAAAATAAACTTTCAATTCTTGTTTCTGTAACTTCAAATTATATGCGGGGATATACTGCAATTGATCTACTGCAGAGGCAAGATGAAAAAATTACAATAAGATTACAGCAGAACATAAGAAATTTGCATGGAAGAGAATTTTCATAAGGAGCAGCTCTCTCAATAGAGAAACTAATTGAAGAGAGAGCACACAACAGTTTTAAGGGGCGATGTCCCGAGTCCAGATGGGCCACCACACCCTTGATCTACTGTCTCTAATAATCGTCGCCCTCTGACAATCGCCGGCCTGTAACGAACGCCACACTTCTGACCAAATATTTGTAAAGCACCACCCTGTAAACCTCGGGACGCTCAGCGGCATGCCAATGGACGTTCATGCAAGTGAGACAAGCCTCCCTTTGTAGTGGAAACTGAACTGGACAAAGGGACACAATGAAAACCCAAGAACAAACCACTCACATCAACAGGTATTCAAGGTCAGAAGGCTGTCAGGGTACTATAGTAAATATTCTGGTATACTGCCTTGGTTTCAGATAGTGATTGGTTAGATATAATTCTGGCATAATTCTTCTTTAGGTTATACCAGCAAGCTGGCTCATTCATGCTAATTAACGACAAAATCCCTAAGGAACTTTCAATATTTTGTAGAGGATTTCCGTTGCAACGGACGTAAAGTGCTAAAGTGTAGTAAGAAGAGTTCCAGAAGTAAGTAACGTTAAGTCATAAGCCTCTAACTAATTACCCATTTATGAGTTTTCCACAGTAGTTTCAGTTATGGAGTGAGTTACATATGATTTCTCATGACCTGGCAGTACACTTCTAACTGAGAACCAGTACACTTCTAACAGTAGTATCATTTGGTTTAGTTTCAGGATAATTCACGTTGTCATGACTGTCTTGCTAACATTCAGCATCTTGGTGCTCATTTTTGCAATATTCTACAGAATTATTAAGCTTGAAAAGCACAGTGCTGAGGTTGTCAAGACTTTCCTCTACCAGAAGTTTGGTGATCTTGAAGAAACACCACTGATTATTGGACACCGTGGTGGACATTTTGAAGCACCAGAGAACACACTTGTTGCAATAAGAACAGCCAAGGAAAATGGGGCATCAGCTGTTGAACTAGACCTTGCATTTACTGAGGATGGTTACCCTGTCATTTTGCATGATGATACTGTTGATAGGACTACAAATGGAAGTGGAGAAGTAAGCAGCAAAAGATTCTATGAGCTGAGGCAGTTAGATGCCACATACAAGAGAAAAACATTGAGGTATGCCTCTGGAAAAAATGGGATGGCAGAATTTGAGCAGATCCCCACATTGAAAGAAGTTGTAGTGCTATGTAGAGATCTTGGTATGAAAATTATCCTTGATGTAAAAGCAAATCCTGTTGCTGTAAGTCAAATTCATATTAGTACCTTACTACACCAACACTTTTCAATTTCTGGCTTTATTAGTCACCCAATTCTTCACATTTTTTTATGGCCTATGCAGTTGGTTTATTTTTTGTTTGAGTTCATTAAATGTTGTTGTTGTTGTTTACTTTATTTGAGTAGGCTGTTATACCTGGCTTATTCAGCTAATTTAGGCCTACTATGCATGCCGCATCCAGGCATGGGACCCCTAGTTTAACATCCCTTCTGAAGAAATGCATATAATGATACTCATTATTCAAATCAAAGTCAATTTACTTTTGTAGAACTAATATTTTCTCATGCCTATCTTGCATACACATGATAAATATTGCATGGGAACAATCAATCTGATTCAACCCAAACATAGAAGTTGCTAATTTGGATGGATGATAATGAACCTAGCATTTCCTGGGAATATATTAGAAAGCCCCATCTACAACTGAATTGTCAAATTTCACTTCATCTGCAGGCATAATGTGTAATGTTTTTTAACTCATTGGATCCTTGTATACTGCTTTGAAATTCATAAGTGTTTTGCAAAAATGAATTTATTCTTGGAAATATTGCTATTACTTGTACAATAGCAGTGTTTCCAAATTTCTCCACTGAAGAGTGTGATTGGTCTTATGAGTCTGACTGACATCTGGTTACTACTCATTAATTTTTTTTAATCATGCTTCTATTTATCTTTTATGGCATGTGATTTTCTGTTCAGCTTTAGGAGACATTTGCTTTCATGAAAATATCATACTACATAGCATAACATAATATGACATTTTAACATAATATAATAATTCATAACATGACATTATATAATATATTTTGACATAATATGGCATGAAGATATTCTGCTTAGGCCAAAGGCCTATTACAGTTCTAATTATCTATAATGAAAAACAAACATTATACTGTCAGTGAGGCACTCAGTAGTCAGTGATCAGGTCTGGGGTTGGATGGAATTGTTTACTATATATGTAAACTCATATTTGGGAAAATTTGTGTAGACATTGCTATAGTGACTCAAGTTATAGATTTCTGTGGTGTTTGAAAATGGGGATTTCAATATGTTCAATGAAATGTAGTGCATATGAGTAAATATATGAGAAGTAATTTAATTCATTCCAGACTGCAAATGTAGTATCATCACTTTCAAAAGAAATACCTGGATTGGAAAAGTTTATGTTGATCACATCATTCTTTCCACCCGTACTGTACATGGTATGACTTTGTTTTTTGTTTTGTTGCTTAAAGATGAGTTAGGTGAATAGGTTGAACTATTAAATATATTTTGAGAATTTTCAAGCTTTCTCATGTATCAAGTTTGCATAGTTGTATTTTTCCTCCTTTGTATGTCATGTCTATGGACAGAAATCATTTGTGTTGCTTTCTTTGCAGCACTTTAGCACACAAGATAATTTTCATTAATTTTTTTTGCCTACTCTTCCTTCTATTTGGCATTATTTTAAGATGCTTGATTTTTTGTAGTTATAATACTCATGCCCAAGAGTTTCCTATGATATTAACTTCCATAATATTTTGACTTGGTATCTCACTAATTCTATCACCTTTTTAAATATATAAAGTATTCTTTGGGGATTCTCAAAATGTTTTGCTATTTATGAAAATTCGTATTTAAACAAATTTGTATAGACAGTACTTGCAAGAAAGTTTATTTCTACATTCTAGGTTAAAAGAAAATGTCCTGAATTTTTGACAGCTCTTATTTGGAGGCATGACTACTGCAATCTGACAATCAATGGAAAGAAATATTTCACAGGCCTAGCACACTATCTCATGTGCTTAATTGATATCATTGGGAACTTTTCAGTCCATTCTTGGCTACCTGATTTTCTAGGTCTTGATGCTGTGTCCATGAACAAGGAGCATTTATCAAGGTTTGATATTTTCAATAGCTCAACAATTATCGTAATTATAGGTACTAGATAAATGGAATGGGCGCCATGTGTGAACTGCTCTTAACATTTGGAAATTTGCCTTATTATATTTATCCATGCAGAATATTTAGTTTTTAATGTTTCAACTTATAATGGTTTATTTTTACATTATGATTGCTTCCTGCTGACAACTAAATCCTAACTTGTAAAATCAGGTTAAGCTTTACAAGAAAATGCATCCTGATAACTGTTCATGTAGCACCAAAAACAACTCAATCAGACAAAAAAGTCCATTTGTAAGACAAACAACCTGGCTTAATTATATAGGCATAAATAATATTATTATTTCAACACAAATGTCCATAAATGCCAAGGTCTTTTGGGAGCATATGTTGTACATATTGCCAAAGTTCATGCAGTTTTATAAAATTTTTCAATGATACCATCTCATTTGTAGACGATATGTGAATCAATGGAGAGCCAAGGGTATAGAAGTTATGTCATGGACTGTCAACAACCCCTTAGAGAAGGAATTTCATTTAAAGAATCTCAGAATCCCAGTGATTACAGATTCCCTTTTGAATTCAGAAAAGTGCCCGGAGCAAGAGATGTAGTGATAAGCACTGTAAGCTGCAGTTTTATGTAGTTGTTGAGTGAAATTTGTGAAAGCTCATTTTTGCCAAATGTTTACAGTCTCTGAAGTTTTGATATGTTGGCAATGACATTCAAGGTTCATGATTTAGTATTTTAATTCCTGGATGTTGTTCTTACAATACAAATCCTTTAGGAAAATCTGGTAACAAGTCTCATGCAACATATTGGGTATGAATAATTTTTGGATATTCCTTGTTAGCAATGGCTGAGCCAGGGGGGCCAGAGGGAGATTGGTGGGACATGTCCCTTTAGTTCTTTCCTGGATTAATTTTCTAATTTGTCCAGATTTGATGAGAGAGTGTTGGGGTTGTGTGATGAGCCTCTAGCAGGATGCAGGACTCCTTTATTTTGTATCATTGCTCTTCTTCATGCTTTTTCACATCTTTTATTGCTCTCCAATGTATTGCAGTAGTAAGATGCCTACCTTTCTTTGCTGTAGAACTGCTTTGATCATCAAAGGGCATAGTTATTATAGGTTGTCACCTGTAAAAGCATTCCTATTCTGCAATGGATGGCGCCACTCCTGTTCCTTTGTGCCATATGCATTGACCAAATTGGAACAATGTAGGAGCACAATCAAGTATTAGGGTAACAGAGCATGTTTTTATGGGGGAAGCTCATAATTTTTCTAAGTGGGCTGGCTATTACAAAACTTGCTTCAAAAGAAAGGGGAATATATCTCCTCTGGCTCTACCTCCATTGAAATTTATTTCCCCTCTTGCACATTCCTAGGAACCAATATTCCTTTGGGTAGTCACCCCATGCATTCTGTTTTGCTAAGTTATATGCAAACTAATTTATGTGAAATAATTATATATCTTTAGCTTATTTTTCACTGTTGATATTTTGATAATGTATTTCTCAATCCAAATAATTTTTCTTGGTATGGGGTCATTCATTTAGTACATATGTACCAAAATGGCAAATTTTACTCACCCCATTGTAGGCAGATGTATGTTTGCCATGAACCCCCTTCCCATTGTGTATGTACTCTTACCCACCTGACCCCCTCCTTATTTTCGCGAGAAAATTTTTTAAACATCCAATCAATAACTTGATAGAGAAAAGGCTGGACAGCATTTGGGAGAGAGAGAAAAATGATTATTACAAATGTTTTATTAGAAAGAATAAAAGTCATCCCCAAAGATAACTATGACAAGAGTACCTTGCATACAACAATTTGTAAACTACATGTAAAAAGAGACATTAGTTGTGTACATACTTGGATGTGCTGACCCCCTCCCCCTTGTACTCATGGTGTACACTTTTGCTTGACTCCCCTCCCCCTTTTTGCATATGTATTAAATAAATAGCTCCTCTGATTGTTAAGAACCATTTTTAGCACTTTTTGAAGCATTCAATGCCTTCATCACTATTATGCTCCCATATTAGACAAAAGCATCATATGTGCACAAGTAATAAGATTTATTGATTTTGCTGTGTTTTCATTAAACATGGCTTTCTTAGATGCTTGGTTCAATTGTTAAAAATATTGTAATTGAAGAATTTTTTGAAGCCAATACATCATGCTGTTTCTCTTCAATTTTTTAATATTCTCTTGGTTGTTCTTTTCCAAGTCACTGAAAATCAGTTACAACTGAAAACACATACTTTAAATTAGTATTTATGGACCCACCTTGTCATACTTTGGCCATTTAGTTTCCTCTATTGCTTATATATCTTGCTTGAAAGCAAGGTATTTTAACACAGAAATTGTTAGGTTCTAGTAGTATTATCCATAGTGGTATTGATTTGTTGTTTTTCAAGGCAGTAGACTTTTATGTGTGCCATATTACCACACTTGAACTAGTGTTATGATGCTCTAGGATTTTTGATGAGTTAGGAGATAAATTTTTCATGAGAGCCTCAAGGAAGTTAAGCCTAAGAATGCTGATGCTTATGATAATACTTTTACTTAATGATATGACATTTCTAGTTTAAGAATCCATTCATTGTTTTCTAAGTCCTTTCTTAGCAAGAGAATAACAGCTGCTGTGATTAATTTACATTTTTGCAAACAAAAATTATCACTATTCATGGATAAAGCTGACTATGGTTTTTGTCATATTTCTGGTATTTTTCTCTTAAAATGGTTGAGGGAGAACTGTATGCTTATCAAAATATAATATAGATAATTGGAAGACAGTAGAGCACCTGTAACTCCCTAATACATAAGAATATATATAGCATTTAGTTTTTCATCATTAGGTTTCTCAACAACCAATCAACAGCGCGTGATCTCACAGATAGCAAATCATATTTGAGCAATCAACTGGTGCTGTCAAGGAAACAGAATTTGATTGTTTTTATAGCCAATGGGTATATCAAACTAACAATTGAACAGCACATAGAACACCATATACATGTGATAAGGCAATATGCTATGTAGGAATAGAGTACTTGGACCTAAAAAGCATGTTCAAAAGGCTATGACAGTTTCTAAGAGTTTGAAAACCTACTGACGACCTGTACCCGTTATCATTATCGTCATCGTTTATGTTATCGTTTTCGTTACGCTGTGAGCTCTTGTGCTCGTTAAAGTGTTAGTTTATGGCTTTTGTTATCGTTTTTGTAACTTCTAGAAGCTAGTTCTTCGACAAGATTCTACCCAACTAGATGTAAAAATCTTCAACAAGTAGTTTCAGGAGAACTTCAGTGTTCTTCTATTGCGAGGTATATGCTATGCGGTGGCGCTTCTAAAGCTAGGGCCTAGACACAACAAAACACGGAAGATAGTCTGGGAGGATATACGAAGCCAGAAGCTTGCATTACAGATATTTCAATGGGACATACAAGTTAGTTTGTACTAGCTTAATTTTATTTATGTATCTGCTTTTTCTTTACCCTTTGGTTTCAATTGCAAAGAATCTTTTTTGATAGATATGTTTATGTCTCATAAATAAATTTGAATAAGACTAGTAATACTAGTATTACTCCAAATAGAGAAGAATTCAGCATGCAAGAAATAAATTTAAAACTACAAGTTTTTTGTATAAAGCTCTGTAGGCTTCAAGTTGATTCGTAAATTTTGAAATTGATAGGTCATAGTAAATTTTCTAGAACGTCGCATCTGCTTGTTTTTGGAATGGCCTTTTGTTAGAGCTTTTGATGCTTGTTTCCACAGATGTGCCTAAATCAAAAACTGTCAAACATAGAACGCTGATTTTTTTTCGTTGAAAGATGGTTTACGGATGATACTCTGGTAGATATGACTTCGGCTGCTATTGTAAATGACGTTGAAATCACCGCAAATGTGCCTGGCATTGTCGTTGACAACTCAGGAATTACCATTTCCAATTCTGAGAAGAAGGACAATGATATTATCAAATGTGGATCCTTGTGGAAAAGAAGCTCTGGTATAGCAACAGCCAGAGTTTCATCCAGGGGAAAATATTTTGTCTTGACCAAAGCTGCTCTGGAGTACTACAGAAATGAGAAATGTGTAAGTGATAAGGACTTTCATCTAGTACTTGGTAATTTTGAGATTAGGTTAAATATATGTACATTTTTCAAACAGAGCAACTCTTATACAAAAGCATTCAAATTTTTCAATTGGTAGATATTCTCAAATTTGATAGTCATCAGCTAAAGAAATATTGTTTTTAAATAATCTCCTTCTATAGCTAGTTTGGTATGAATAATGTAGATTTATATATCTTAGTGGAGAAAGTTAAAATACTTGCATGAAATGGAAATTTTACTAGCATTTGTAATTTACCAACTGTATTGGTATATTTTTAGTTGCAATGCAAATTTTTATTTTATTATTTTTACAGTTTTCTTGTATTTTTGTACTAGGATAAGCTTAAAGGAAGTTATCCACTAGCAAGTATATCTTGTGTTAGTGCAATTGGTAGAGATGGAAGTACATTCAAAATTGAATTCCCAGACTCTGAACCACTTCTTTTGCAAGCTGGGGATGGACTGAATTGTGCACAATGGATTAAAGCAATCCAGGAAGGTACATCTTCATTTTTTGTTTTTATCTTGTTTTCGCCATATTTCCCTTCTATTATTTTTCCCTACCATTTTTCACCATATTCACTATATTAGAAGCTACCCTTGATTAGAAGCTGCATTTATGAAGCCAAACAGATAAGTAAATGGCTAGGAATCTGGCTAAATATAACAAATGAAGCAATTTGAGGCCTTCAGGTACATGGATTTTGCACTGAAGTTATTTAAAATGCATTTTGCTTAGAGAATACCATCAGAAAATGTAACTCTTATCTATGTACTGTATTAAAACATAGCAATAGATAATTATTTGTTATGGCTTCTATTCAAGCAAATATGGTATTTAGTTGATTTCCTTGTGATTGTAAAGATCAGTTTAGCTTACTATTGTAAAATATTTCCATTTCAGTTCCTTATTCTTCCCCAGCTCTAGCTACTTCACCACTAATCATCACTTGAAATATGAGTGTAGTTGTTCAAATATGTTTTCTGATTATGTCTATTTGTACACCATATAGCACTATTTGTTTCTTTCTTTCCTTTTATGAAATATTTTCACCATTTTGTTGCGCTTTTGCAACAGATACATTTAACGGTAGTGATCAAGCTACCTATGCAATCATTAAGCCACCATTTTGTATCATATAAATGCATGCAAGAGTGTTGACAGTTTTTAATTGTTTTTATGTTTTGGAAGGTAGACAATGAATCTTTACATTTTGAGACAGGTATTCAAAGGTGGAGCTCAAATGATTCTACATCAAGAGATGATAGTGTTTTTGAATCTGATGCACTGGTACGTAGTAACTTGGTTTAGAAAATTTTATCTTTTCTTAATTGGTTGATATTTATAATTTTCTTCATTAAGAGTTTGTACTTGCCTACCATGCACTATATTTTGCATTCCAAATACTCAAATTTGTAATTACAATTTACAGGTTCAATTTCCATCTCAGTCAGTTCCAAAGAAATCAATATCAGACTCTGAAGGTATAATTTACTTTTTTGATAATCTTCTAGGTTTATAGAATTCTTCTAACTTGTGATTCTTTCTTATCTAAGTTAACTGAAAATTGTCTTTCTTTTTGTACTACTAAAGCTATTGCCACTTTGAGTGGGGAGTTTGCAATGATCAAATATTCCAGAGCTGGAACTGCATCTATTCCTCACGAGAGAGTTTTCAAGCTTGATTCTCATAATCTGGTTTGTACATAAATTTTTCTACTTTCATCCAATGTATTTGTGAGGGCCTCTCAGAGGTAATCGGGTGCAAGGGAACATACTGTTTCTATTACTGGGAATATGGGAATATCAGCAAATTTTTTTGGGAACTAGGGAGCAAAGTACCTGCTTTTCAAAATCTGGAGAGAAGCCTGGCATTCCTTTAGGGGAGCATTCAGAATATATTTTTGGGAATAAGGGAGTTTTGGAAATTTTTCTAGGAACATGGGAACAGAAACACCCCTGGAGGCCTCAATTTGTGTAGTCAACTTTTAATTATTGTTCAAGAATTAGTAAAGGTAAAGGTAGTCCCATATACTGTTGTATGTAAGGGAGTGCCCGTTAGAGAGGACACTTATCCTGAGCCATCGGCATGTGAGGTAGGGTGGCCAGTTCCTTTCCTCGCCGCCTTTATCTCCCCAATATTCCCACTGGGTACCCATTTGCTGCTGGGTGAACAGTGAGCAAGCATTCAGTTAGGGCATCGAGTTAGGCTCGATCCATAGACCTTTCGCATGGGAGGCATATGCTCTAACTCAGGCATGTCCAAAGTCCGGCCCGCGGGCCAAATCCGGCCCTCGGTCACATTTTATCCGGCCCGCAGCCTAGTCATGAAATATATAACGCTCATATACTGTTATTTGGCTAGCAGTGTTAACATTCTTCATTTACCCACTAGAGACCAACAGCATTTTACTCAACACAACCCCCAACCCGCTAGAATTCAAAGTCAGTGGTTTTCCACCAGAATTCTCACGTAAGAGCACAATTACTTCTGTTTAAGAAAAAAGGTTAAGTGAATATTCAAGTGCATGTGATATGCTTGTTTCAAATGTACCAAAAACATTCTTAAGATGTTGAAATTGAAACAAAAAAGCAAATGTGAAACACAAAGTGGCTTCCAAAAATTTTCTTAAATGATCGTTGCTATATGTAAAAAAGGTTGGCCCCCACCACTTTTACAATAGAAAATCTGGCCCCCGTCGCAAAAAGTTTGGACACCCCTGCTCTAATTACTATGCTACCTTGCCCCTCCAGAATTAGTAGGCATGTTTTAAAGAATAGGCCAGCCATAACCTTGAAAACACAAGAACGACAAACAACCAGCACACTTGAGGTAACAATAACAATAGCATATTACGAACCTATCCTATTCATCAGCATTCCCTGGTATGCATATTTTAGCTTTTTTCTGCAAAGTTAGCAAACACCATGTGTGGAAATTTGATTGAACTTAATATTGACCAAAACAGAAGATTCCATTTTCTGCTTAGATTTAACTTTTTGTATATAGACTATGATTTTGTGAATTTGTGGGTTAAAAAACTGTATGCAATTCGTATAGTTTAGTAATCAGTTTTTTGTATCAATTTATATGTTAATGCTATTTCTTAGTGTAATGTGATTATTGCTACCTTTCTTTTTTGTTTCATTTCTGTTTTGTACATTTACACATTTTAGCATATCATGTGGCGAAGAGCAAGAAAGGGCTACTCTTATAAATCAACATGTAAGTATTGATACCAGCATTAAAGTTTATTTAAGGAAATCTTATTTTCTGATATATGATTTTCTGATATCTTATAGCACACCAGCTAGCGCAATATTTTTCCAGTTTATAAGAAGGGGCATTATTTTCCGAAATTATTTAGTTATCTCGAAATTTCAAGAGCTTTCTCCTTGTAGCAAAGCTGATTCCTAAGCACTGTGAAGCAATTTTTAACTTATTGTAGTATAGCTGATTATATTTATGTTTTCCATAGTGGAGCTGAAAAAAGTCGTCGAAGTTCGCTGCGGGCAACAGACACGAAATTTCAACCAATTCCCCTACTTAGAAGTAGAGAAGCAATCATTTAGTTTAATGTTTCCAAGAGAGCAAGGTGAGGCAAACATGTTTGTTCTTTAAAAGCTTTTGCTGCTGCGTTGTGGTAGAGAGTGAAAAGTAATATATCGGAATCCATTACAGGAATCCCCTCGCAATCAAATCTTCGAGAAGTAATTGCTTCTCCATGATTTGTTGGCAAGGGCATTTTTGAAATTGATTTCCGTATATTTGTCTCACACATCGCACCTTCCCAGCCTACGGCATCGATTAGGTATAAGAAGTATGAAATTGCCGTGGTCACATATCCTGGAAGAAACAAATCAGGATAAATTAAAGAACTGAAACAATCGGTTTATTCGCTTCAGCCTAGTACTAGACCATTTCTTTTGCAAGCAGTATGTGATCATAACCGGTGTGATGGCTCAGTTGGTAGAGCGTCTGCCTCACAATCGGAAGGTCGATGGTTCGAGCCACGGCCGAGTCATACCAAAGACTTTAAAAATGGTACTCGCTGCCTTTCTCTCCTGGCGCTCGAAAAATGAGAAAGGAGTGGGGAAGTTAAACACGCGGAGCTACCAGTGGACCAGCCCCCCGCTGTAGCCCTCACTGCAGACGTGTGGCCTAGGGCTATAGAAACGGAGATAGGCGCCGCCCTATGCGCCATTGGGCGCGGGAAGGACTTTGACTTTGACTTTTTTGATGTGATTTTAAGAGCACCCACTTTTAGAAACAGATGTGTAGAAACCAGAAACCGTGGAGATTCTACCAATAGTTGACTTCAATAGGGTCTACTTTTTTAAGACAACCTGTAATGTTCTGCTGCTTCATCATTATTAACTTTCTCAGTTACGCACATTGAATTATTGTTTAGGGGATGTAGGAATCATTTTAGCCAACTGTTTTGGTAGTCCTAAATTTCTTTTTTGTATTCTATTTGTGTGTTCTATTTTGCATGGATTGCAGTCATTTTGTCATGTTGTCATTGTCATGAACAGACGATGATAGTCTAAGAAATGACTGATTGGTATTCTTTTGGGGGCTATTGCATCCTACAATCCCCCTTATGTGCACCCAGGTTCGTTCGTTTTTTGGTTTCCCCCATTCTTTCAACTAACTTTTCCTCCTCCTCAGGAGAGTGGAGCTCATTGATGTCGCTTGATCTGATCTGCGATTCTGTCTTGGCTGCGCAATCTTGGAAACGTGGGGTGAATATATCCACTTAAGTCTCATATTTTATATTCCTATTTTCAGCACATCCAAGTCCAGATCATAGTTTATTGTTGTATTTTTTCTTTTTATTAATATCTGCTAAAGACGCTGGATATATCAATTACAACAGTGTCTGCAATAATTGGTAGAAAATATGCCAGACACTCAGTCCATGCCCGGAAGAAATTGGTGCACGAGCGTCAATTCGCACGTGCAGCCTCGTTTGCTCGAGTGATTGCTATTACTTATTTGGATTTGCACGTGCGATGAAAGATTTGTGTATCCGCAAAAGAGAGTTTCTTGTTGCTGAAGCATGTCTAATATTTCATTTAGGATAAAAACAGGATAGAACAGAGTTATGAAAGCAAAAAGTGACAGTCATTAGTGTTGCAGTTGCGACAACAAAGCTCCTAATTGGCATGTGCAATTTCACGGTTAATAATGATGTTGGCAGGGGCGATTTTTCGCTCGTGCGGGAGATTTTGCACGTGTGTGGACACGCGCACGTGCGATCGCACGTGTCTCAGGGCATGAACTAGACACTGCAAATTTAAATTGAGTCTCTATCATTATAGATTTTTAGAGAACAAATTAAATCAGTTAAAAACTTGGATTACTGCAGCTGTAGATTATGCAAAATTTTTACTCCAACTTGGGCTTCTTGTAGCAATACACGTTTTTTTTCTATTAGAAAACCATAATTTTCCCTGAGCCTCGATTTTCTTAACTTTTTCCGAAATTGAGCCCGAGACTTTCTTAAAATTTTTGTTAACATTTACTAAAATCACTGGCCAAAATGGTTTAAAATTTCGTTATTAATATTGTATACTTGAATTTGAATGCCATCTTCAACATTTTGAATGCAATAATGACGAAATATCAATTTTTGGTCAAGAAAAACACTTAATTTTAGAAATTGAGCCTTATGATTTTCTGGAGATTTTCTTAATATTCGACCATTTGAGCCTGATTTTCTTATGAACTTTTTTCTTATAAAAAAACGTGTAGGTAGTTTCAGTACATTTGTACTAACATAGTTTGTACCATTACCTTTAATTGGCGTGGCCAACTTTAACTAAAATATTCATTATTTTGCTATGTATTACTAAGCTAAGACAATCTCGATTTTGCTTGAATTGAATTCCAGGAACTTGAATTCTGTTCAACCCTTGTAAAACTTTAGTAGTTCAGGCAAGCTTTTAGATTCATATAAAGTCAGCCTTAGCTCGCTTTTCATCGTCTTGTTTATTGTAGCTTAAAGCTCTGATATACGGTGATGAAGATCAAAAACCTTTGAGAGACTTGTACAAACATCAAGACCCAACTATATTGTATCTCTTCATTCTTCAAAATTTGTATAAAGAACTTTTTTATCTTGTTGATTCTTAGACTTATATACTTAAACAAATGCAAATACACATTTTTCTAATAAAAGGCCTAGATCAAGGCATGTAGTAAAAGTTTTCAGCCACATTTTAGTTTCTTGATAGTGTCTTTAATCTCTGCCAAAAGTACTTGTAACACCAATCAATTAATCCATGGTATTTGATAATTATAATGTTTTTGTTTGTGTCGAACGATTGAAATCCCCTCCCCCCCCTGAAACAATGTTGAATTAAGAGTGTATTTGCCAGAGACTAATCTCCAAGCATAGCGAAATTTTTTGTGCCTTTTGACCATGTTTACAACGACATTGTTTTGAGGGGGAGGGAGCGATGCTACTAAATGAGCAACAGAAATGGTGCAAGTGTTCCAAGACTTTTGGGAGAGATTGTTGGTTTAATAAACTAAATTGCAGGGAGAACGTGAACAAAACGAGAATGTACTCTCAAATGCCAAATAAATGGAGGATTCTAATACAGAGGGGGGTTGAAAAAAATTCCAAAATTTAAAAGA
>WIPJ01001334.1:36330-46369 GCA_018155075.1 Cassiopea andromeda
TGGAGGGGGGTTAAATAAACGGGGGGTTGGAATTTGAGAAAGGCTTTAAATTATTATACAGGGACAGAAAGAACAAAAACAGGTGTTGATAAAGTATAAAACTTAAACATATACAGCAGTACGCTATTTTGTTATGAAAATTGGGCGCAGATAGTACTAGCAAAGAAAGGAAATGAAATGAAGGGTTTGTAGAGAATGTCAATTTCCTTAAAAGTAATAAACGAGGGGGTCGTAATAAGGTTTGGGGGTTGGAAAAAAATCAAAAAATCAATAAGCGGGGGGGGCGTTTATTTGGCAGCTGAGTGTAGCCAGCTATCAGTATTATAACAAGCAAAATACGTGTGTGCGCATGAAAATCTAAAGCAATATCATGTTGACATTGTTTGTGTTCAGCATTACGTTATACAAAGTAGCGTCTTCAATGTGAAATTCGTCTAAAGTCTCTTACCTCTTTCCTTGTAGCTCTAAAAGTTTATCATATTGTAGGTTGTCTACGACTAAGATGCTTATAAACTGCTTTCTTATGAAACGAAACATCTACTGTTGCTGCCTTCAAAATTAGTAGGCGATTGACATAGAGAATACCTGAAGGATTTTTCATGGATACCATCTGTACTGAAATCATAATAGTCGTTAATATAGTATATGATAATAAACTTCGTTATAAACCACTGCCTTTTCAGCAACAGTGCAATATGTATTAGCATATGTTAAAGCAAATATGTTGGGAGCTCTGTGGGTTACCTGAGCCAAGTTTTAGACGTACCTTTTTGGACGTACCGTTTTGGTTCAACTTTGGGACTCATACTTCCGCCCATATCCGAAAAAATGCTACCCATACTTCCGCAAAATTGATAAGAAATATCCATATTCCTGCAATGGAAGAAATTTCCTTATTGCGCAATAAAATCATCAAACGGCTCTTGCATATCCTTACTCTTCTTTTTGAGTTTTTCCATATTTCTCTAAATAGTGTCCAAAATTCTCCATGTTTCTTTGAAAGGTACCCATAATTTCGCACATATTCGAAAAAATGATACCAATAATTCTCCGCTTTTCAAGAAAAAAGCACCCCAAAATAATATCTCGAGGATATGAGTAAGGATTTGCTTGTAAGGAGATTTGATTGATATATTTCCATTTGTTAATGTATCAACACTGCAAATTTAATTTGTATCTTACTTGCATAGCATAAACACATCCCGTGCTCTTTCATTATAGAGGGGTTTTTGGCCCATTACTGTTTTACTATCAGTAGACATCTGTGTTTTTTCCTTTACTACGTTGACAGATACTTGCATAGGGTATGGTCAACTATGGAAGACCAAGGACAGATATCATATGAAAATGCCTATAACTTCGTCCAGAACCTCTCGCCTGATGTCAATAAACGTCATCTGAAAAATGTCATTAGGGTAAGGAAGTGCCAAGGGGGTAATTTCTATTGTTATGCTTTGTTCTTTTTGGCATGAGCAGATGATCTCACATGAGAAAAAGATCCTATTTCCTTCTACATTGCGTACTGGAATGTTACCATTGTGGGAATAGAATTTCACAAAAGCGGCTTTTCCATTAAATTTGGTAGATTAATGTGTTTACTAAACCGAGACTGGTAGGTCGTGGGTTCGAGCCCCGACCGAGTCATACCAGCGACTTTACTCACTGTCTTCTCGTCTGGCGCTCGACATATGAGAGTGGAGTGGGAAAGTTAAACTCGCGGAGCTACCAGTGGACCAGCCCTCCGCTGTAGCCTTCACTGCATTCGCAGACGCGTGGCCTAGGGCTATAGAAACGGAGATAGGCACCGCCCTATGCGCCATTGGGCGCGGGAAAGGACTTTGACTTTTGAATGTGTTTACTGGCAATTTGTTTGCTTTAGTAGCTTTTTGTCATTCTTCATGGTTAGATTTACTGTTATTTGGCTACAATAAGCTTTCGTATTAATCGAGTGTAATTATGAGAACCTTTAATATATGTTGTACTGATTATATCGATATTGATTAAAAATTTAAATAATAAAAGCAACAGATATTAAAAGCTCTTATTAATTGGAAAAGTTTTTAGAAAAATTGTTAAATGTGTCTTACGTTGGAGAGTTCTTTGGGTGTCATTGATAATTATCGATGATGTCAAACATTTTAATAATTATGAAAATATATTACATTGTCCATGATATTATTCGTTACTTCGATACCCAAAAAGCTCTGACGCCTTTATCGCAAGATAAGTTTACAAATTTTCTAATTACTTGTCAACTAGCATCGTTCTAGGAAGCAATTGTTCAAAATAATTTTGTTAGTTAGTATTCTTTAGAGTTTTTCCCATTCTGTTTTAGAATATTGCACGAACGCAACGTGGCTCTTCAAGATCATCGAACTCACTGAGTTGGGAATGTTTTTTAGTGCTTTTCGATTCCCTTATTGACTTGCCTGGGGTACGTATTCAAACAATGGTCTTTCACTAACATCTGTTCAATTCATTTTTCCCAAGCTCTGTATTCCATCTTTTAATCTTACCATTCATTCGGCCCAGTGAACTACGGTTTTTCGTCACGGTAGTATGACGTATGACTCGTGTGACTTTTACCTCTCTTGTACCACGGTCCGTCGAGAGGCACTGAGGGGGCTGCAACAAGGATGAGACGTAGGACCCTTGAAAGAGAGAATTATTCTATTTCTTTTAAACTTTTTGCTCTTTGCCTAGGAAACATTAAAGATAGTCAAAGTGAGAATATTTACAACACCCTGGTAAAAAACTTCCCAGCATTTTTGGTCTGCTCCTCGTAGGCCTTGGAACTCTGAGCAGCTCTAAAATTCACAATAGAGAAGGATTCTTTCACTATTCCAGAAAATTGAATTGCTCTTATTTTCCTTGATGCATATCTCTAAATCACTATTTTATGTGAATGAAATCCTTTTCATATACTGTAAGCTCTGGCCCAAAAGGTGTCATTGTGATAGCATAGGCATCAAATCTTGATTGGCTACCAAAGGAATCACCATCGAAAGGTTCCTGCCAATAATGTCGCGAGAATTCGATCACATGCAGGAATCCTTCCATGGTATTTCCTTTGCTAGCCAATCAAGATTTGACGCCCATGCTCATTGTGATAGGAGCCAACTGCTCATTCTGTTCTAGTTTGGGTTTTGCAAAATTGGAATAATTGCCTTTTGATTATTGCAAACAGGTAACTTTAAAAACTGTTTTAGTTGTTTATTTTGAGATCTCTTCTTCTACCTTTGTAGGTTCATGAAATTTACAGAAAGTACTTAAAGACATTCCCTGATCTAGGCCTCACGCCACAAGAGTTCAAAGATTTCTTGGAGACGGAGCAAAAGGTAACATTTCATTATACTTTCCCGATGTTGAGGGGGTGGGAATATAATAGAATTATTTTATTTTTGTGGCTTTGCCGTCTGCAAATTTCATTTATCATTCATTTGATTTGCAATCAAAAATGAACTAAAAGAAGACACAGCTAGCCCATGCAATTAATCTTAGAATCTTTCAAAGATGACTTGAAGCAATGAATAGTGGGTGCTAGTCTTGTTCTTAAATCAAGATTGTTCCACTCTTGCTCAACGAAAAGCAAAGGATTTTTGCCCATATGATGTTTTCATACGGGGTATTAGTAGATCAGTCGCAGAATTCCGAAGTTCATATGTGTGACGATTAGAAAGTTTAGAAATATAACTGCTAGGGTAGTCGGGAGCCAGCTTGTTCAAACATTTAGATGTCATAACCGATGTTTCACGATAAATAGGCTCACTGATTGTAGGCCATCCTAGATCTTGAATCAAATATGTTGCAGAAGAATCAAATGGACTATTCTTCACTATTCTTGCAGCTCTATTTTGCAATTTTTGTAATTTGTTTAGCTTAGTAGTTCCACAGGAGCCCCAAATAGAGCCATACCCTTATACATGCCTTTAAGAGTGACAAGTGGAACATATTTCTTTGCGTATTTCAGAAATCTCAGGGCTCAAGAAATTTTGATCTGTATGCTCTTAATTTGGCTGTCCCATTTTAGGTTGTCATCAATTATTAAGCCAAGGTGTCTAGTTTGCTTTAGAAGATCAATGTCTTCTGTCTCAAGATAAAATCTTGGAATGGTAGATTATGGCTGTTTCATGTGGCCTAGTTTTTGTTTAGACCCAATTATCATAGCTTGAGTTTTGATAACGTTCAATGAAAGCTTATTACCTTGAAGCCTGTCTATACAGTCTCTGTTCTTCTTGTAATTTAGAGATATTAACATTCGTTGCAACTTTTTGTATAATTTCCTTTGCGTTACTCCCAAGGAAAAGAACATATCGCTGAAGTCATGTGTGGATCTCATAGAGTACCACGATAAACCGCATTGCTTTTACAAGATCATTTGTGCAAGGGGTGACCCATCTGCATTTCAAAACAGTCGTCGTCTTCTTTCTTACCATGGATTTCTCAGGTACACTATGGCATCAAAAGAAGCCATTCTTATATTTATGTGTACCACTGTATACAAATATTTTACATACCAGCAATCTATTGTACTTTATAAATGCCGAGAACTATTATTAGTGTGCAACACTCGTTTGTACAGAGAATAATATAAAAATTTTATAAAATGGGCATTTCGATGGGCAATGTCATAAAGATGCAAACATCGTAAGATAGACAATTTGGTGTATGCAGGAGTGTATACTGCAATATTGGTTGGAGTGTTAAATGCACCTGATCGAATGTCTCTCGTCAACCAACCTCGACCCATTAGTTACTCTTTCATTATGCCTATACTGGACAATCATTTATCACCGTTTTCCATGGACGGACGTCTTGTCTAACAAAAGACCGATTGATGCTCTAAGGGTGTTGCACTCCCGCCCCGTAATGTGCCCCCTATAGTGCGTGGTACTCCATCCTTATTGGTATCCTTTTTGAGAAACACTCTTCTTCCATCCCGCAGAAACTCACACCGTCCCGCATAAAAGCGCTAGATAATTATAGTACTTTATTTCCAGCTTTCTGAGAAGCAGCGACAATTCTGCTTTCAGTTTTGATCATTTTCAAGTCCATCAGGTGAGATCTTTTTTGTGAGATGATTGGTTGAATATCAATGATACTGACTTGCATTCTAGGTCTTGTTTGAAATTATTTTCGTTTGAATTAGAGTTAGCATTGCCTGCGAAACTCACCTCCTCAAAATATGTCACAGACTACGTCATGTCACAAATTGTTTCGTGTAAATAGTGAAGCTTTGGCTCCGATTTAAATGTCGCTTATGTTTCTAGACTCCTTTCATTCGTCGTGAGCAGACGCGTTATGTTTCTTAAACTCTCTAGTAGTATCATTTAACATTACAACGTGGAATAAAATTTCCTTCATACTAAAACTAAGTTTCAGCAAGAGATGTTAGGTTAAAGCATGGGGAATGAAGGAATTCTATCCAAATCCCTGTCAAAGCCCTTCCTTGCGGGAATGGTGACGGATTTTCTGACATTTTTTTATAACAATTTCATATTGTAAAGTATTGTGGTTGTTTTTAAGGACATGGATCGCCCGCTATCTGATTACTTCATCAATTCTTCTCACAACACGTACTTGACGGCGCATCAACTGAAAGGCCTGTCAAGTTGTGAGGCTTATGTTCACGTTCTTCAGCAAGGCGGCAGATGCTTGGAAGTAGATTGCTGGGATGGACCTGGTATGCATTAATTTTCTCCTCCGCAACGATTATCTAATGCTCATTACAATTTTGGTGCCTTTCTTGTATTTTGGTTAAGGAGTTTAGGACCATGTGCGGAATAGTATGATGCTTAGTGAGCTTGTTTACTGTGCGAAAGTTAAATGGTTCTAGTCACACGCAAGCCTTGGCTGAATGCTCATACACTGTCTACCCATCGATGCTCTGTGGCTCTACCGGGGCCACGGTGCAGTCTGTGTAAAGCTCCCGCCTGAGGTACGCCATTAGCTCCTCAGGTGTACGCAAGCGTTGTACGTTGGCGTATACCTAAGGTGCAAAGATCAAAAGAATCGTTTGCCGAGATTTGTATTCTGTTGCTCCAGTACGCCAAAGACTATATAGTTTAAGCTATATCCACGCCGCCACGCCGACAGGAAAGCTATCTCTACGCAGGAGATCTTATGGTCTAAGTGCATGGAATGCACCTTGGTATAGGGGAGACAAAGGCGGCGAAGAAAGGAACTATAAACTTCATCTCCCATATAGATGACCGAAGATATGTGGCCTCTTTAGCAGACACCCCCCTATGCACGACAGTATGCGAAACCCACTTTAACCTAGCTTAAAGTCAGTAATTGCACTCAATGCAACACAGAAAATTCTAACAGAATTCCCCATTTTGGGGTTGATTAAGGGCAGTATTTTATAGCATAGGGACGTACAAGCAAGGAAATATCGAATTTTTTATAAATAAATTCATGTGGCTGGATATCGTTTATGATTTTATCGTATAGGCGCTGCCAATAAATGGTGTTATGTTTCGTAAGTAAAACACAAGCTTATTCGATACTCTGTTATAATTACACACAATACAATGGGATTATCTTTCATCAGTACCATTGTTCAAACTTGCAATCTTTTCCTAGATGAGCCAATTGTTACTCATGGCCTGACGCTGACGTCAAAAATTCGATTCAGAGATGTCATTAAGGTTATCAAGGTAATACTATGGAGTTGTTTATATTTTTTAACTTCCTTCATTTTAGAAGTCATTTTCTTCTCGGAGCTGTGAATTTTAATATATTTTGAATTAATGTTGAACAAACTTTTAGCAACTGTTTTAGCTTACGATGTAGTATTTACCTACATTAAGTAAATGATTTATAAGTTCTCACAAAATGAGGAAGATATTTTTGTATGAAGAATGACCCAAATTCCATTTCAAACCAGACTAAATCTATGAGCTATTTTAGCAGATAAATGCAACGTCCACAGTTTTGATTTTGTAAGTCGTTACTGGCATGCTTGGGTTGTATTCCTCTTCATTTCACTCCTAGGAGTATGCATTCGAGACAAACCCGTATCCGGTTATTTTGTCTTTAGAAAACCATTGCTCGGAAGAACAGCAAGTAAGTTTTCTCTTCTATTATTCACTCCTGTCTTCCATCTATCGTCATTTCTTAGAGCGACAATGAGCTTTCAATTTGTATTACAAAAGGAACAGTCCCGTATATAAGACACACCCTTGTCAATTTCAGGCCTGATGCATTTAGCATAGTATCGTAGGTGCTGCAAGAATTCTGCTTTGCAACACGCTGCGAATAATGGAAACCGCTTCACTAAAATACTGCAACAGTCTACGATAGTCTATGACCCGTGTCGCAGAGATAGAAAAATTTCTATCTCTGCGGCACTCTGCGACACTCTGGAACACTTGATAATCAATGGAAACACTGTTTTGAAACACTGCGACTACAGAACAATACAATTTTTTGGGCGTTCTTGGAAATCATTGAACGTTGTTATCACTGATCACTGGCTAAAAGATATCTTCCTTTTCATGCACTTTAAACTCTCTATACTAGTTTCATTGACCCTTATTTCCGTTACTGCTGTTCTGTGTGGGGGTGTGTGGCGCTACCAAAATCCAGCAGCTCCAGAAGCTTCAAAATCGGGCTGCCAGAATCATTACAGGCAGCAACTATGACGCCCCGAGCAAGCCTTTACTTGAAGCCTTAAGTTGGCAAACAATTAAAGAGAAGATTCGTTTGAATCACAAATGATGGTCTTCAAATCAATTAATGGACTTGCCCCACAATACCTGATTGATTTGTTTATGGAAAACTCTACCAATTCCTTTTACAATTTGAGAAATACTGCCACAGACCTCAAAATACCAAAGAAAAGCTCCTCAAATGGCCAGAAAAGTTTGTCATATTGAGGTGCCAGACTTCGGAACAGCTTACCAGACCAATCAAAGCGAGCTACTGACCTCATGTCCTTTAAAAAATCATTATAAACATTGATCTCCAACATTGATAGACATTAGATCTTTTAATATTTGCATATATTACTCTTCCTTTTTATGCTTTTTTCCATATATTGCATACTTTATGAAAATAGTTTTAGACTTTGTAGATTAATCTTGATTTTATGTATTTTCTTTGTTTAATTATTGTAGACAAGTAGATAGACGGAGGGCCTCTTGAAAAACAGCCATAGCTGAATGAGCTACCCTCCTTAACAATTTACAATAATAATAATAATAATAATGGAAACACCCTGTCGCAGACTTCAAGTCTGCGACACATTGCAACACCCTAAGACTCTCTGTGACACTCTGCAACTCAATGGAAACCAGGCTTTTCTTATAAAAGAAGACATAAACTTCAGATCAGGGAAAAGTTTTTTATTAGATAAATCATGCTATACCATTGATCAGCTTTGTAGTTCTGTTTAGACTGACTTCTATAGTGCAAGGGCAAAGAAGTTTACATAGCCTTAATGCATTGTTCTGTTTTTCAAAGGTTTAATACAATAAAAAGTTTTTCAATCATAAACAAGAATTCTTAAGCCTGGTTTCCATATAACTTTCTAGTGCCGGCGACCCACCGGCGACCCACCACTGACGTCGAAGAAGAGTTGAAACTTGTTCAACTTTTTTCCCATTGCGTTGCCGGCGACCTCGAGAAATTTATATGGAAACATGATTGCGGTAAGTCGCGGGTGGACCGCCAGCAGTTTCAGACGTTTGATTGGCTTTAATACTACTAAAAATGACTTTAATTTAAGTTTCATTTTAATAATCTGTACGGAGGAGAGCTGATCGCCGGTGGGTCGCCAGTGATTGAAAATTATATGGAAACATGCTTCAGTAGCAATGTAGCCGGTGGGTCACCGGCACTAGAAAGCCATATGGAAGCCAGGCTTTATAGAACCGTTTCGATTCATGCTTATATTTATATTTCATATTCATATTAACTTATTTTTACACGAATTACCCTTCATCAAAACTAAAATAAACTTAGCAATACATCATAGTCATAATGGTTTAATTACAATAACAAAAACTAAAATATACCTTAGGCTGTTCTTCGAGGGGGTCGTGTTTGATTTATTCATCTGCAGTATGTTTCTTACAAAACCTTCCCAAGTTTCTTATGAAAGTTGGATATGTGTTTCTTATAAGTTGGATACTATTTTATATGGACACTGTTAATTATATAATTAACACATTCAACTAAATCAAAGCTGAGATAATGCTTTCTTTTCTTTTCGTCTTTCTTTTTATTATATATATATTTTTTTTGTTATTAAATTGTTAATAACTTTTTTATTTCGATGTTTTTTTATTCATTATATATTTTAACCTAGTTTTTAAGTACCAAACTGATTGTAAAGTAAATGGAGGGCCCCTTGGAAACCAGCACTATGCTGAAGGGCCACCCTCCGTAAAATAAATGAAATGAAGTGAAAATATAATAAGTATTTGGTTTTATTTGACAGAGTATCATGGCGAACATGTTTGTGACGGAATTCGATGATCTGCTTGCCACTGAAGATCTTTCCGAGAACAACATTTTGCCTTCACCAAACAAACTATTAAGGAAGATCATTCTGAAAGGAAGAGCCACGCCGAAAAAGAAGGTAAGGAATATATTTGATATTTTTTTATCTTTGAATAAGAGAATATTCGTTGTTTTAAGATAGAAATTATAATGGAAATTCGTTGTCTTAAGATAGAAATTAAGATCTTTCCGAATAAATGTAAGAGTATATTCGAGTGTAAGAGAACGAATAAGAGAATATTTGTTGTCTTAAGATAGAAATTATAGAAGAGTAGGGTTCTGGAACAACTGCAGAAGGAATCTTTTTTCTTCCTAATAAGTATTTTCATTTTCTTTTCCTGCTGGATTTTTGGATTCGTCCTTCCCATGTCCTGTAATACCAGACGATTCCATGGTTACATACTGTAAATCTATAAGTCATAATTTTGTGGCTGCACAATTAAAGGCCTTGACTTTTCAATTTCATATTTACATAAATATTTACATATGTACATGTACATATATATATATATATATATATATATATATA
>WIPJ01001334.1:48270-65713 GCA_018155075.1 Cassiopea andromeda
TTTATATGTATGTATATGCGTGTATATATATATATATATATATTTATATATATAGTGCAATATGTGTTCATATTAAATTAAAGTACATATGTACATAGCATGAAGTATACACATGAATATGTACATTCATTTGCCATCAGAATCTACTCTCCTTGGACATAATAGCCTATAGTTTAGCTAATCTTTTTCCGCTGAATTTAGGCCGTAGTCAATATTTCTGTTACTGCTGCACCAATTTTCAGTTTCTTTATAGTACCATACACCCATACGCCGATCTCAGAAATTGCTCTTTCAGGCTTACATGCAACTACATTTCTCTGAATTTGGTTTTGCAAGATATGTTCTGAATATGCAAATTTCCTTTGTACTTATTTCAGTTAATCCTTGGTTTATTTTAATTTCCAGTCGAAAGCTTTTAGATCAATATCCAGCAGACAGGTAAGTGTTGCTTTTCACATGTAGCAAAATCCTTTCAGAATCTTCTCTGTAGAATGTAGAAATAACAAAATATGAATATGAATCAAGTTTTTCTTTTTGAAAATATTTTGATATAGTAGATTTATTGACGTACTTTGTGAATACCAGAGTGATGGCCCAGTGGTAGAGCGTCTGCCTCACAGACGTTAGGCCGTAGGTCCGGACCCTGGCCGAGTCATACCAAAGACTTTAAAAATGGCACTCACTGCCTTCTCATCTGGCGCTCGACATATGAGAATTGAGTGGGAAAGTTAAACTCGCGGAGCTACCAGTGGACCAGCCCCCCGCTGTCGCTTTCACTGTATCCGCAGACGTGTGGCCTAGGGGCTATAGAAACAGAGATAGGCGCCGCCCTATGCGCCATTGGGCGCGGGAAAAGACTTTGACTTGGCTGTGAATGGAATATATTCACTTTAAGAGCTAGCGATGCAATGTTGATAATTGTTAATGCAGCTGTAAGACTTTTCATTCAAGATGATGCACGAACAAGCGGTGTTTTTGTTAATCTAGTGTTTTTATTAATTTCTATACCAGACCAATTGTATTGTTCACATTGTATCATTCGGCTTAGCAGGACTGTATTGATTTGTCAAATGTTTTGCGTATTATTTAGTTTTGCCTGGACTTTCCCTTTCTTTTTAACATTCCCAAAAGTCTGATGAATAATTGTTTCATTGCAAGCACGTAAGTGGAGATGTCCAAGGGGTCAAAACCTGCCTTTACAATCATTTTGGAGAGGCAAAAGCCATATGTTTTCTTATGTAAATCTTCACGTTAATAACTCTGTTGGGGTGGGGGCAAAATCATTCAAAATTTTTCATTTGGGAGGCATTGTCTCCGTGCCCCCTGCAGGTGCGAAGTTTCTTTCCGACAGTTCAATGCGGCCTAAAAGTATTTTCTACATGACTTTGCATTTACTCACAGATTGCCAAGCTATCGCATATCCAGGTTGTCAGTTATGTCCCTGAATTTAAACTAAAGAGTTTTCCAAACACTTTCTAAGTAATGTGTTTCGTTGTGGATCTCCTTAGAGTTAATAGAACTAGAGCGCTGACTGACTAATCCCATTGTATACAAAACAGGGGCCCAGCATGTAAATCCATAATGGCGCCCTAGTAAGGCAATGTGTTTCGTTGTGGATCTCCTACCGAAGAAGTTTATAGTTCTGCTGCGTTTCCCAAGAACCATTTCAACTTTCTAACTTTTTGAAGTATTTGCGGTTGTCATACCCTCCCATAATCCTAGAAAATTAACATAACATTAACAAAATTTGACGATCTATGTTACATTATCTACGTTGTGCTACCCACAGTAGACACCCCCACGTTATTTTGTCATATCAGACGACCTAAAGTAGGTAGACCATATCAGATTGCCACATTAAATAGGTTTTCCGCATTGGATTAGATATCCACATAACACAATACTCGGAATACTAAGAAATCCACTTTAGATTACTAACATTAGATAACTCACATTAGATTAAAACATTAGACTTCCCAGATTAGATTTCCCACATTGGGTTTTTAATAGATTATCCGCTTTAAGTTATCCACAATAGATTATCCACATTAGGTTATAACCATAAAGATAATTATAGCTAATGTGGATAGCCTATGGTGGATAAGCTAAAGTAGATAGTCTGTGTAACACCTAATCTTTATTTGGCTATACACATTTGATTGTCTACACTAGATTGTATACATTAGGTGATATACAAACTATCCTTATTGGATTATCCACATTGGATTGTCACACTCACCATCCATCTACAGTATCACTTTAAGTATAGGCCCAATGACTAACCATCTTTCTTTTTATACCAAGTTCAATCCTCCAGTTAGAAGCGGATTCAGATCTTCGTCTCAAGTACGTCATTTTTACCATATGTTTTGTATTTTTGTTCTTCAAATATTCAAAGAGATTTTAAATGATTCTTGATTTTCCTATACTTCTGATTTTTGAGTTTTCGATAAACAACAGTAGCCTTGAAACAGCGGAGCACTGTAATCTTTGTCGTCAATCTTTATTTCGCTTAATTTTCATATTAACAGAGACTACAATTGTTGTTCACTGTTCAGCTAATCAATATTCTGAACAGGGTTCGTGCTGCTTCTTAAACTCCATAAAAATTCCTTAAATGTAACTCACGTTTTTGAGGGTGCTTAAACTTCTTAAATTTATGCATTTCAAAAGAACACTCCTTAAAAACTCCTGTTGCTAATCCATTCTTGAGGAGAGGATTTTCAGCGTTAGATTTATTTAGGAAATTATTTGCTTTTTCAAGAGGAATCACAGAAATACTTCTCCTTAAAAATCATCTTCTGGTCCTTAAAAATCATCTTTTGATCCTTAAAAATCATCTTTTGGTCCGTAAAAATCATCTTTTGGTCCTTAAAAATCATCTTTTGGTCCTTACACATCATCTTCTGGTCCTTAAAAATCATCTTTTGGTCCTTAAAAATCATCTTTTGGCCCTTAAAATCATCTTTTGGTCCTTACACATCATCTTTTGGTCCTTAAAAATCGTCTTTTGGTCCTTAAAAATCATCGTTTGGCCCTTACAATCATCTTTTGGTCCTTAAAAATCATCTTTTGGTCCTTACAAATCATCTTTTGGTCCTTAACAATCATCTTTTGGTCCTTAAAAATCATCTTTTGGTCCCTAAAAATCATCTTTTGGTCCTTAAAAAATCACCGTTTGGTCCTTAAAAATCATCTTTTGATCCTTAAAAATCATCTTTTGATTCGTAAAAACTCCATAAAAGTCCTAAATTTTATCTACTCAACGGAGCACAAGCCCTGTTTGAATAATTAACTTATTCTGTAATTAATTTATTTATTCTGTGAACCAGTTTTATAATAGGCTGCATTGTAGAGCAGTGTCACTGGATGTTTTTCCCTGTATAAGTGTAAAATTTAATCAAGCATCTTAACACTTGAACCAGAAGACGTGCCATCATCTCTAAATTGTGCTCTTGCTTTATTCTTACTGGTCTTGCTACAATTATTGTTACGGAATGCGTTCGACCTGTGTTTAGTCTCAATAGTTATTAATTTGTCATTATTGGGGATGTGTGTTGTATTAATAATTCCACCAAATCTACCAGCTATTTGGGCATCTTACTTAGGCCCCGTCTGCATATATGACAAACGTAAATATGCATCTGCCGACTTTGAAGCCATTAGATTTAGAGGAAAGGCGTAGATTGATAACCCGCGCACGGTAACTTTACCAGACCTCCCAGAGTTCTTCAGACTGCCCAGAATTCGCTAATTCACCAAGGGTACGGTCATAGTGTCTCGAAGCTCTCCGTTTGCCTGATAATGATTTAAACCAGCACGAAACAGGGGAGATTGCCTTATCATCTGTGATCAGCCTAAACCAAACGATGCACTAGAATGAAATTGATATGAGTAACTGCCGGACCCTTATGTCAATACCGAAAGTGAGATGACAAAGAATTGCGCACGAAATATAGCCAGAATTATGGCACCATTTTCAAATACGAGAATGTGCATTTAAATAACCGTGAGACTGTTAATCCTCCCGAATTGTCATTGTCGGTGAATGCGAATTCGGTATTTACCGACAGGCTGCTAAATACCCCAGAACTATCGACAAACGATGATCGATTGCCGACAAACGATGGTCGATCAGCGACAAACGATGATCGATTACTGACAAACGATGATCGATCAACGACAAACGATGATCGATTACCGACAAACGATGATCGCTTACCGACAAACGATGATCGCTTACCAACAAACGATGATCGATTACCGGCAAGCGATGATCGCAAAGCAAGCTTTTACCGACAAGCTATAAAATTACCGACGGTTTCTGCAAAAATGAGGGGGCCGCGTGACACCCCCACACCCCCTACTTCGGCACGCTCCTGCTTAGAGACCACAGAATTAGGTAAGAAGCAATTGTGTGTTGTTAAGTTTGTCAGTTCAAACTTGGTTGCAATTCTGCAACAAATATTACCCAGCTTCATACTCGTAGCTACCTCTGTAGAGTTAAGTGAAAGTGCATGTGGAGAAATGGCTTAGATAGAATAAAGATGCAGAGGTATTTAACTGAGGTTTACTAGCGTGAACGACGTCCTAGATTTTTTGCGAAAAATGGCGAAAGAAGTAGACATGTGATGTGGAAGAATATTTTATCTAAGTGACATTTCATCTAAGAGTATTTTGATTAGATGAAGTATTAATTTTTAGCTGATTGCTGTTAATTTTGTTTCAAATAAGCAAGAGTACAAAGGAATATATTTTGATTTTTGCTAGGTGATTTTTGATTACTGGAGAATTAACTGTCATAATTTGGCTTATAGATTTCGATTCAGTCACAAGGCTCTGTTTCATCGAAAACAACTCTTCATCACACTTCCAGCTTAGATGCCATCAACAGAGTCCCTCAAGAGGTAATTTATTTATGTGAAAGCTACATGGTCGCTTCAAGCTTTCCTTCTTTATGTTATAGCACACTTCTTGGGTTCTATTGACCAAAAACAGGAGTTACTGATAGGTGCATTACTTTAGAGGTGTACTAGATGCTGCAAATATATGTTTGCAAGACTAGCATCTAGATCCTAGCTCGTTTTAAAGCTACTAACAGTTTTCTTTATTCTTACTTAGGCATTTGTATCTTTGCAGGATGCTGTATCACTCAATGCAGAAGACGTAAGCAATACTGTTTTTTACCTCTCAACTAGTGCTACTTTAGACTTTCCAAATGAGTTAAACATCTAGATTTTATCCACTGTCAATATATGAGTGCTTAACACCCTAAAGACTATTGTTGTAAACTTTATGCTCTTGTGGATCATTGCAAGACTTGACAATGAACTAAACTTCTCGTTGGATATATAATAACATTGAATCAACGCCATATTTACATTAATTACATAGATCTTGTTCTATGTTTAACTCACACTATTAACGTTACACTACTGGCTGTGTACTCTTAATCTCAACTCGTAACTCTTAATCTCAACTCGTAACTCTTAATCTCAACTCGTAACTCTTAATCTCAACTCGTAACTCTTAATCTCAACTGTGAACTGTAAACTGTGAACTGTAAAGCGAGTGCTAAGCTTGATATACGACGAATTACGGAGGAGTGACGAAGTATCCAACAACTATTGCTTTCAGCCGTTTCTGTATTTAAGAAAACAAGTAACGGAAGGACGAGGATTCGCTAAAATTTTAGGCCGACTTTTAGCAACCAGCTTCATTCAGTAAGATTTCTTCATGCAGTAGACTGGGCAACAACTTTGACCAATTACACTGCAGTGTTTTCTATCTTAGAAGGTATTATTGCTTTTATTCCTTGCCCTCTGTACCAACTTCAGGCTGAAGTGACTTCAGGATCGCAACTGAATGCTCTTTATGCATGTCCAGTCGTTTTTCACGTAGAGAGAAAAGATTTGATACCAGTCCTGAAAGAAAGCCAATCTACAATTACACCATTAAATCTACTATCACTATTTAAAATTAAGAAGAAACAGGAGACAGTTTACGTTACAATTCCATCCTATGCGTAAAATTGACGTTAAATTTTCCTTATTTGCAGATACAAGTTCCCCTTGGTAGCTCTATGAGCTGTCTGATTGTGTATTGCAGAGCAGTCCCTTATAAACGACATGAATTCAACGAAAATTGCTGCGAAATGCATTCATTCAACGAAAATACTTTCAATGATCTTCATGACCGCTCTCCTGAAGGTTTGCCTCATTTATTTTGCCGCTCCCTTTAATTCTTCGGCCTCTCTTCATTAGTTTATTCTGAGAAGTTGAAGTAGGTAGCTGCAAAACATGGGAGAGTAGTGTAGTGGTGAGAACTGTTGCCTGTTGCCTGTTGTTGATGAAACTGACGGATTGAGACCTATGGGTTATCAGGATGTAAGATATTAATTTTGATGTTTTTATTTATTATTGTATGCTTCTGACATATGAATACTATATTTTGAACTTATTTCATTTATTTTGTGTACAGACTTACTATATATCTCAAGAAAGAAACTGCTCAGGACTTACCCTAAAGGCTCAAGAGTGGAGTCCTCCAATTTTAACCCCATGCCTATGTGGAAGCTTGGTATTCACATGGCTTCCCTTAACTTTCAAAAGCCAGGTATTTCTATAATTTACATCATCTAGGAAATTTCAGAAAATAGTCTCTCGCAGAGTTTTAAGCAGTTTTCAATAGTGTTTTGTTGCAATCTTTTGAAGCATATTGCAGGAGTTGGTATTTTCCAAACATTTTACTTATTAAATGCTTTAGGGAAGCTCTCATCAAAGTTTTTAGCTAAAATAAAACTGACTTTCTTTTTCAACAGTGCTGTTAACATGCATTATCTTTTGGTGGCCTTCTCCCCCAATAAATACACGTTTTTTTTATAAGGAAACCATCATTTTTCCTGAGGTTCAATTGTCTTAACTTTTCCCGCAATTGAGCCTGAGATTTTCTTAAATTTTTACTGAAATAAACTGGCTAAAATGGGTTATACTGTAGTTATTAATCCTGTATACTCGAATTTAAATACCATCTTTAACATTTTGAATGCAGTAACGACGAAATATTGATTTTGGTCAATAAAAACATTAAATTTTGGAAATTGAGCCTCGTGATATTCTTAGGATTTTGACCATTTGAGCCTCATTTTCTTATAAACTTTTTCTTATAAGAGATTAACGTGTAGCTTACTCATTTATTGTCAATGGAGATTGTTAACTTTTTCTTTCATAAGAAATCCTACATTGTTAAGTCTTGGGGAAGGGTTTACCGAATGGGAATCACTGCTGCCAAATATCCGTTTAGAAAATGCCGTTAATTTACATTTCTTCCTTGTGTAGACACATTTACACCTAATTCAAAGTTGCTGAATTCCACTTCGTATGATGTTTTTAATGTTTAGATTCTGGTATGCACATCAACCAAGGTTTCTTTCGCACGAACGGCAGTTGTGGGTACGTCTTGAAGCCCCCACATCTACGAAGGAATGGTATGATTCTTCTTTACTTTAATCCATAGCCCTATAGCTGATGAGCTCACATTGCCAGATTTTCTAATGCCATCTCCAAATACTTTTTTTTATTTGAATTTTTTAATAGTTGTCAATGCATTTTAATAAAATACCTGTAATTGTAGGGATTTTGCGATGATTTTTGACAACTTTTGATTTACAGTAGGCAGAAAGTATAGTAATTTTCACAGCAATTGGCTTTCTATTAGTGAGGAAATATAATTCAGTTACAGGGGAGGTCGGTGCTACAAATGTTCATAGAAACACCCATCTTTTTCTGCCATTTTATTGCACAGTCATTAATTGCATCCTGTGGCGCTTCGGATGGGGGAGGGGGCTTCAATCACTAGCACAAAACCTGTAGGCAATTTGGGGGTTGAATTTTGAAAAGCTTGAGATTTTGAGCTTCGGCTTGAAACTTTTGTAGGTTTGGTGGAGAGGCCAGGACCAGTTTTCTTTAAATACTTTTTTTAAAACTTTGCTATTTGGAGAATTCTCCGAGCCTAATGATGTACGCTTTAGCAGATTAAACTGTGTCCATTCTAGGCCACCAACGTATGCAACTGTTACGCACATGTGAAGTTAGAAGGTTTGGCGCGAACCTGGCGACCGACGGCAGAAACTTGAGGGGCTGACTTGAGCGGCTCATTTAGGCGCGCAGTAACTTTCTGAAAATGGAAGCCATGAGCGAGCCTCATTTTACATTTTCCCTCTTGTTGGCAAATGTGTTCTTGTTTGGTTTTTAGTTGTTGGAGAGTTCCCAAGCAATTTGGGCAGAAACTCATCAAAGCATATCATTCTCAAAATAAAGGTATCAACCCTGATTTTGTCGTATGGCCAAACCTCATTGATTACTAGGCATTTCACGTTTTTTAATATATTTCTAATACAAAGCCTAATCTATTATTATTTGTCAAATAGATTTTCCTGTGCTCTGATTACAATGTTAACATGAAAGCTTCTACAGGGTTCATATGGTCTGGAAAGTTAGGGAGAAAAGTGTCAAAATTTGGATAGGTCAGGGAGAGTTAGGGAGAGTTAGGGAAAGTTAGGGAAAGTCAGGGATTTATTTTCCAAAAGGTGTAAAAAGTTGTAATGGTCAGACAAAGTTCAGCAAATTTTGAGCGTATTCTGGGGCGATTTTTCATAAGCTCTATTTCTACAAGTGAATTAATATAGGCCACGAAACTTGATGTACTACACGCTTTTATGTATCTTTTCTCCATTTTGACACCTTTTTTATTTCTTTTCTCCCCTTGCTTACATTTTGTGTCGTGTCTAACACAAAAACGATTCATGCTTGCTCTGGCATGTTCTTGAGACTGTTCAAATTGTTATTTTTGTGTAGTACCTACTCATTAGGATCAGTGAAAATATATCAAAGTCAGAGAAAAAAGTGTCATATTTTACGCAGAAAGTCAGGGAATTGTTTTCTAAAAAACGTGTATGAACCCTGTTGTGCTTCTCTGTGGGAAGATCCAGTCATATATGAGCAAATTCTATGCCAACCAGCTCATCGATAGGTAGTTTAACTGTTGGCCCAAGTTGGCTGTTTAAGACCCCCATAGACAGCTGGGCTGGATTGGAAGGGCATAGATGCCAACCAGGTTCAGAACTTGCTCGCACTGGGTTATTTGCCGAAGTAGAATCCTTCTAACTACTATATTAGCAACTTATTGAAGAGCACAAGCACTGATTGTATGCCTCTTATGAAATGATTCGAGTCTATCTCCCTCAAGAAAGTAAAATAACGAGCAGAGTGTATAAGCACGTCATTAAAGACCCTCGGAGTCAGCTTCATGCTCAGAAGCGGTTTGGTGCTCAGAGCGAAGAAAATTGTTATGCTATTCATTTCTATAGGTGCTGAATGGCCATTTTGTGGATACAGACATAGTTGGAAATTCGCCCATCAGCTTGGAAGTTGAAGCTGTTGGTTCAGAAGTAAAAACTACAAGTTTTATAACAGAGGTATGCATGTAAGCTCAAGAAATGTCATCTATTATAGGCAAACTTTATCCTCGTACTTCATTCGATTCTTCATTGCAATGAGATATACTTCAATCTCTTTATCCCTGACACAGCCTTTTTTCAAATACTCTATCTTCTGTTTTCCTAAAGAGTATTCCCTTTTGATACTCTCGTGTGTCTAATAGGAGGTGCCCACTTATTAATTTGTGGATTTTTTCTAAGTTTGTGTAGCTTGTTAAAACTCCGTACATATTATTTTTTCGTCTTGCCCAAAATTTACTAGTACAGCAAGGCACATTGTACAACCTGAATCATCATCCACTCTATCGTACGTTTACTGAAGATTTCAAAATAGTCCAACCTCTTCCTGTAATTAGCTATCGAAAGGTCTTCCGAGCCCCAAGCTGTTGAGAACCCCCTTCTAGTACGGGATTGCATCGAGTGAAGGTTTCGAGAAACCCTAATTAGTAAGTTTTAAATTTCAGGCAGCTGCTAAATTTTATAATCCGCAATGGAAAGAATGCGAGCACTCACTTGTGCTGACAGACCCAGAGTTGGTAATTGTCTGCTATTTTTTATATCAGTTAAAATGAAAAATGTATAACTGTATTAGTAGAGTGTAGCTCTAGGCTCCAAACGCCAAGTATTGTATATGTGCTCAAGTGATTACTTTTGCCGACGAAGGACATACTACCACAGAATAGAGTTAGTAACTCTATTCTGTGATGCTACTTGTGAACTGTCCCATGTGACTTAATTATCAATTTGGGAGGTATACCACCAAAAGACATATCGAATTGTAGACATAAAATTTAATATTCTACTAACTTTTTATAAGTTGTATAGAGAGATGGATCCCATTATCTGAAGCAGAGCGTGTCTCACAAATAATAACGGCTACAGACTGGAAATGGCCTAGACTGGCAAGTCAATAACTTTTGTTCGGAAATATTCTGTCCAAAAAATCAGGCTACTCAGAATTTGAAAAAGAAAATTGATGATAATTTGTAGATCTGCGTTGTATTTTCGTAGGATTTTGCTCCCAGGTTTCATATACTTACAACGGATGTATTCATGAATTTATTTGATCGACCCTCATTTTTAACCTTTCAAATCATGCTAAATTACTTTGCCCTCCCTCAGGTAGCTTTTTTACATATTTTGAGTATGATTTTTGGAAAGCAGCAATTTTGTATGACGTGGATATATTGCACCAACCTTTCGATGCTGCTCGCTAAAGCATTTGTATTCCCTTTTTCTAGTGTGTGTTGTACTTCAAGTTGTATAGTGTCCATAGATCTTCGCGTATGGTACTGCAAAATGCTATACCTGTCTCTGGTTTAAAGCAAGGTCAGTTAAACTTTACTTATTCGACACTGTTTTAAACTTGTAATTTGAAGATGTTTAAGCTTGTTATGCTTGATCTAGTATCGATTCGAATTTCACTTTTTCCTCTACACTATTATATAGTATAAATAATAAATACTTTGTTTAAAGTTGGCTAATATGTACATAGTTAAAATGAAAACTAATTAATGCCTACTATTTTACACAATTAAACAAAACTTAAATTACCTACAGGATTTTTAAAGAGTCTGGAGCCGCACGACTATGATAGAACTAGGATATTGCTGATGTGAATCCCATGAAATACTTCCGAGTAATTTAAAGAAATCTTTATGAAGCACCTTATATATTTCTAACTTTTCATTCAACTCCAGCATTTGCAATACTGTTAAAAACTTTTCAAAGCAGTTGTATGGTGCTTCTTCTGTCTGCTATCTATGACCGTTTAAATAAGTTATTTCATTACGTGGGTTGGTTAGCATTACATAGCATAGGTTTCTAAGTAACAGAATCTTAGCACTAGCACTGCTGCATTGAACATCAAGGTGAAACAACAAATCTAAAGCTCTGGAACAAAATTATGATAAAAACTCATATTATCATAAAATTATAATAAAATTATGATACAATTATCATAAAATTACAATAAAATTATAATAAACGTGTAATAAAGTTATCATAACAGTATGATAAAATTATCATATATAATAAAATCATCATACAATTATTATAAAATTGTCATAAAATTATTATAAAATTGTCATAAAATTATCATCGAATTATTACTTGGAATAACACGTACAAAACATTTGCATGAAATAATTGAAAACTGCCCAAAGGTAAGCATCGAAAAGACATTTGTTCAATCGAAGTAGCAAACTTTTCTTAAAGAGGCACGTATATCCCCCCTTTCATGCCATGTAATTTATAAACTTATATGTGCATACCTGTTTAATTTATTGATTTATTTATTGTTTAAGTTTCTATGTCGTATTTGAGCTCAAACTGTTCTTATTTTTCCCTTCTCAGGGCTGCGTTACATTCCCTTCAAGACACTCACTGGCGCCAGTTTGGATCAAAGTGGTATTTTTGTTTCCTTATCTTTTGATACAACTGAAGAACAGCAGCCAGCTAGGAAAGCAAGCAAGACTTCGTTTATCAAACCAAGAGGAAGAATGACTTCACTGTAATAGTTTTTCAATCGACAAGGAAATTAATCTTCTGCTACCGCAATTATGGGTAATCGTTACAGGTTTCTTTTTAAGAAAACTTCTTCCCTCCGAGAACTGAAACTTTCTTAACGCTTTCACGATTCCATTAAGAAAACTTTCTTATGACTTTCTTAGCAAAATTCTTAAATACTAATGTCCTATCCATGCACATCAGTGAAAAGCTCCATTTAGACCTGAAACGATGATACATCGTATTAAATGGCGGAGGTTGATTTTAGCATACATGACATTGTATTCACAGATAATTGGAATTTTTTAATACATAGGCCTACAGTACACATTTTTAAATAGGAGTACCTAACTTTTCGCTGAGCCTCAATATTCTTTAAATTTTTCAGGTTTTGAGCCTAAGATTATTCTTAAATTATTCATAACTGTCAAAGGTGTAGCTTCATCCGAAAATCAAAGGAATATATTCATATCTTTGCTGATGTCTTATTTTATCATAAAGCAAAGCAAAAATGGAACAGAACAATAGATATGGTATTGACAGTGCAAAAGTTAATCTACAAATACTAGTATAACTCGAATGCACAAAAATTTTAAGGCTTGATTAGGCTAGAGCTTTGCATTATTCTTAAATTTCAGGGATTCTGAGCCTTAATATTCTTATGAACTTTATTCTTATGAAAAGAAGTTTGTATGCTAATAGAAGTTTCTTTGGTCTCAAAAAACAGTACTGAACTGTGTGTGTGTGTGAGAGAGAGAGAGAGAGAGAAAGAGAGAGAAAGAGAGAGAGAAAGAGAGAGAGAGAGAGAGTACTTCCTTATTGAGTCCTTTGTTATAAAAAAGGCTTATTATAGAAGGCACTGGAGTCAGGAGTGATTTCAAAAAACTTTTACAAGGACGGCTCTAGGTGCAATTTCATACAGTGGGTGTGGCCTATTTGCAGCTACACCCATATTTTTTAAAAGCTGTAGACATGATAATCTTGTCTGTGATATAATATAGCCAACATCTAGGAAGATCTCAATAGCCATGCATCAGTGAGGAAATTCATCATAGCTATACACTACATTGGGAGCAAGGTCAATACACTTTGAAAAGCAGGAGTGGTAAACAAATTTGGGGTGGAATGAACCCCACAAAAACGAAGAAGAATTTTAACAAGGGGGGCTCTGTCCCCAAAAAATCACCCTTGACTGGATTTTATCAGTCCTTTTGCATCCTTTTCATTGGATTTAGGATACTACCTGTAAAAATATATCGTGAGTTTTTAGTATATTTTTTACAAATAGTTTTATGTTGTGATCTCCCCCTAATTTATTACATTTTTGTATTCTTGTAAATCATCTGATGAAGTATTCAATTTGCATGTTCTTTCGAGTGACCCTGCAGATATTGCTTTTCTCTGACTCAAATCTTTAGCGCATCTGCCGCTGCGGAGTTGCATTATTATATTTCCCGCCACAATTTAGACAATTGATGACGACATCCGCTTCGTGCCCAGCCCCTACACATGAACTAAAATATGTTTACTTGCTACACATTTTCTACAAGGAGGTTTGGTGTTGAGGAATTCTTGCCGTCAAAGTACTATTACTTTGCTGGCTTTTTGCTCAAATATAGTTGTATTCTTGAGCTGTTGTGAAATTTCGCTACGAACTAGACGTTTGTTGTCAAACTAACGGCTGCATAAATCAAGATTTGGCACTCAGAAGCAACGTGATGTGAAGTAGTCATGGCATCAGGCTACAATTATAGAGTTTGGTAAGTTTTCACTACTGTAGTGCAATTCTACGCCTTGTTTCTACAAGGCATTTGCTGCAGACACTACGCACCGCTTTGTTTTGAATTATTCCAACGGCCTGCATACTCATGATAGGCCAAGTCCTTAGCAAGAAAACTAGCAAAAATCTTTTTGGTTGTTCATGCCATGACGTATTTGGAACGCAAGCTTCCACATCCACCTTCACGAATAAAATGCCGTAGAAAGTCAGGTACTAAAAGAAAACAAAAAGAATAACATCGTCACGCCCACAGAAATACAAAAGCGGGTCTATTTCTGCTCGTTACATCTCTAGAACCCTATTACTCGCATTCGACACGTTTTTATATAAGACACAGACTTTCTGCCTTCAGTCCGGAAATCTCCTAATATTTGTCAGATCCAGCTTTAAATGTTTCATAACTGTTCCTTAAATCCTTTGCACTTCCAATAATAACAACTAATATAGGGCAACTGTGAAGCAAAGAGATATTATTTTCAGGTTTCGTGAGGCATGTAATTGATACTTTTTATTTTGTTTTTTTCAAAGTATTGTTTAAAACTCAGCCTGCCTATATTTCTACAATATTTCTTAATTTTTGCCTAATTTAAGCCTCGTGTTCCTTAAAAAAACGTTCACTAGCATTGAAACTGACATTGTCTGCCACATGTAATCAAACCAAAGGCTTGTGTGAAAGGAAGAACTATCAATTCGAAAAATAAATACTCTTAAATGCTTCTCAATTTTAAGTGCCAGAATTTACAACAAATCAGTGCCTAAGATGGAGCTACGTCTAAATAGAAACGTAGTAATTATATGATAAGAATACATAACTATAAAAAAAACTATTCAAAACCAAAAGTGAAGGCACTACTTTACATCACTCAATTGCTAATCCAAGAAAAGTGGTTTATGAAGTGCTTTATTTTTTCTGACAATTTCATAATAATTATGCTACCCTGTGTACCTAATTAAAATCAATTAGACTTGTAGCATTTGCGAAGGATAAATGCCTTTCGTACAGAATGTATTACTCGGAGAATTATATGTGGCCTGTTTTGCAATTTCGCTTCATGATTCAGCCTAAAACGAGAAAGCTTTGATTTCTCTGGATGAGGTAGGACTTGAGGGCAAACGTATGCAACATGTAGCCCAAAGGTGTCGCATCAGAAAGCTCCGTAAATGAATACAGCTGGATGTGGGCACTCGAGGATGTACCACAGGCACCTTACTTTCCTATACCCTAGCATACTCTCAAAACAAGGCATTAAAAACAAGAAAACTAAGCTTTTATTGTAATATCACTTAATAGTCAGTGCGAGGTGGCATAGTGGTCAGGCACTAACAGGCAGTCCCCTACGTATGAAAGGATACGGGACTACCTTTACCAAATGGGCATAACAGCATCACGGCTCATAAACAAATAGCATCTTTTGAGGATTGCTTCATCAGCTATCTATGATTACCGACGAAAGTAAAGTATAAACTCTAAAGCAAAAAGACAAGACTGACTGTTATCAAAACAGCCTAACACTTCATGGGGCTATTGGGTTAAAATCACAAAATTAGCTACAATACTTTGAAAATCATGGTACCTCAAAAAACACCAACCCAACATGAACAACACAAAATTTTTCTTTAAAACTAAACGCTACCTAACTAAAACCCTACTGTACCTAAGAATACATTATATCGAAACTGAAATTACATACATACGAATTAAATTCGCCGCCTATTGTCCTCATGTACGATGTGCATGTGATCAATGTTATGGCAACAAGCAATCATAATTGCCACAACACGTGCACATCTTTGCCAAACAATTAACGAGCGGGAAAACAACCGAACTTATGTCGTCAGTTTGCTTGGGAATGTAAAAGCCGCTGTATTTAACCACGACTGACGCTAGGCGCAAAAACGTAGAAATCACGATGCTTTCGAGGGGTGTATTAATCTTAAAAACTGTACGAAATTTCTGTGATTTAAAAATCACCGTGTTTTAGTTTTTGAGATTTTTTCTCAAGGTGTACAAGATTCTTCTGGGGTGATATTACCCCTTGGATGCTGTCACATACAGAAGTCGACTATGAACACCAAAAATGGTAATAGAATAGCAACAAAGCTGAGGTCATGGAAAGTTATTAACATTTCCATTGTTTGAACAGAAATTTACAAAAGTGGCAATTAAAAATCAGCATTAAAATCTAAAATACACGTTTTTTTTATAAGAAAGTGGTTTATAAGAAAGTAGTATCAGCTGTTCAAAAAGTTAAGGAAGTTCAGTACTGGATTTTGCAGACTTCAGAAAGTTTTTAATTGTTTATGTATTTAAAATTTGATTCATCTGTGCACAAAATGCCGTGCATGTGATGTTGGCTACCATCTAACAATTAAACTTTTGTTATTTACTAAGATTTATCACTATGTCAAGCGTACATTGAGCTTTTTCACTTTCCATCAATGTACATGAGCAAAACATTGGAACTCAAAAATTTTGTTAAGAAAGTCTTCAGAAAGTTGTGATACTGGAATCGTGAAAAAGCTGAGAAAGTTTCAGTACTGGGCGAAAAAACTTTCTTATAAAAAAACGTGTACTATCTGATCCAAGCCCTGCATTTCCGTGTAATTCCATGCGACTTACGATAAGATGTCTACCATGACCGACTTAAAAAACTTGCCTCGTTAAAGAAACTAAAAGGTAAAACAACAAAACAACAAACTTAATTCTAATACTGGATCTAACTATACAACTTCTACTGTAGGTAAAGGATACAGCTTTCCAAGGGTCTTTGTACAACTGTTTTTATGACTATAAATAGCATAGGGTCATGACCAAAGGTTCAAATGGCCAATGTTTTCAAATTTCATGAACAGACGCATCAAAACGCCTAGTACAGTGGTGCCCAGCCTATTTATTGCCGCGGACTGGTGTCAATGCTTGACACTGCTATAGCGGCCCCGGAAGTACACGTAGACAGTTCATCCCACCAAGTAAGTTTGATGGCGTGTATGTTTTCACTATACAAGTTTAATTTTATATGAAACCTAGCTCGAGGCCTAGTACTAAAATTTTCTTAATTTTTGACCATATTTTTGTTCTAAAAGTTTTTTAAGTTAGCAAACTACATTACTGTGAAAGTTTACCGAGAAAGTGTACGTACCAAACTATTTGTCACAGAACAAACAAAATGCGTCAGTATGAGGTAAATTTAAAGCAATGTCATATTCACATTGTTCTGGTAAAGCTCTACGTTGAACCAGGCAACGATTTCAATGTGCTATTTGTCTAAAGTTTCTCAGCTCTTTCCTTGTAGTTCGAAAAGTTTCTTAAATTCTAGGCTGTCTAGTACTAGGTTGCTTATAAACGTGCAATGCTAAGTTATGTCACGGTGATTGTCGTGGCAAGTAGGAAAGATATCTTTTGTGGAGCCCGGTACCAATTGCTTTACGGACCGGCAACGGTCCGCGGCCAGGGGGTTGGGGACCACTGGCCTAGTAGATAGACAGGCTGAATATAGACAGCTTGACCAAATAAATCACAGGGCAACCGAATCAACACTGAGGTGACCAAACCCACAATGGCCTGGCGCTTGGCAGCATGAGTAGGAAGTGACCTTCATCCTACTATCCCATATTGCAATTACAAGAAAATATTTTCTGAGAAAAGCAATATGCATATA
>WIPJ01001334.1:69291-94563 GCA_018155075.1 Cassiopea andromeda
GGGGGTCGGAAAAAAAGCCAAGCCAAAATGTAGTAAACGGGGGGGGGGTTGGAATTTGAGAAAAGATTTTGAATGATTTTACAAGGACAGAAAGAACAAAAACAGGTTGTCATAAAGCATAAAACTAAAAAATATACAGCAGTACGCTATTTTGCCATGAAAATTGGGTGTAAATAGTACTAACAAAGAAAGGAAATGAAATGCTGAGTTTGTAAAGAAAGTCAATTTCCTTAAACTCAATAAACGGAGGGCGTCCTCATAACGTACGGGGAGTTGGAAAAAAATCGAACAATTAATAAGCGGGGGGGACGTTTATTTGGCACTTGAGAGTAAAGCAATACAATGCTGACTTTGTTGTGGCTCAGCCTTGTGTTGAACCAGGTAACGATTTGAATACCCTATTTCTCCAAAGTTTCCTAAATTTTTGGATGTCAAGTACTTGGTTGCTTATAAACTGTTTTATTGTGAAAAAAGTGTAAATAGGTAACGAAAACTGAAAATTATTGGAAGCAAATATTTTGTGACAAACCCTTTCCCGAAGTTTTGATATAATCTTATAATCATCCGTCATTCGAATGCTATCCATATGGAGATCTCCATTCTCTTGCTGGTCATCAACCCCTGATGCCGTGTCTAATGATTCGCTATTTGTTCCATCAGAATCGCAGCCAATATTATTCAACTTTCGCTTTTTTCGTCCTCTCTTGCGTGGTGGAGCATCCGTTGTACCAGCATTATCCTGTGCATTACTACTTACACTCACATCCTGAGAGGATTAAAAATATAAACTGCTGTTATCGTCTTAAAATTACGGAGGCCTTGCACATTATGTGAGAGGAAACCAATTTGAGTAAACAGCTCCAGCGTTATAATTTCTCAATGCTCTAGCCCCTATGTAACAATGTTTTCATCTTCTCTTTTTCGAATAACTTTTCGTTTAATCTTACAATGACTTATAACGTATATCAGCTAATTTTGAGCCTTAGATTATTCTTAAATATTCTTAAATACCGAAGGATCATATTCAAATCTTTGTTAATGTTTTACTTCATCATAAAGCAAATGAAAAGTGGAACGGAATAATATATATTGTATCGATAGTGTGAAAGGAAGTTTTCAGTGGTTTTAAGGAGAATTTAGCTTATCATTAGTGAAATCAGTTGACGGCTACTTTCGAGAATTCAATAAGTTAGAAGCGCCACGGTCAATAGATATACCTAGACTTCTATCCAAACACACATAAGAGAGTCTTATACACTAACCCTGTTTAAGAATGGGCTAAAAAATCATTTTCTAAGCTGAAGAAAAACGAATCCATGGAAAAATAATACTGGTTTTTATATCTACTTAGTTAACCTATTCACTAAATCTATAATTAGTACCCTTATTTGTAATTAGGATTTTTTTGTATTTTTACTGAATGGATGTCGTGATTAAATTAAGAAATTAAAAAACCTATCTCCTGAAATGCCTCCGTCTAATAAATCTTACAATTCAACTAAGTATAGCGCATAATATATGTATTGGCAGTTGATTTTTTAGTTAAAGATGGCGGTTACAATGATTTATCATATTCCCCTAACATTCTGTTATGTTCTTTCTTCGTTTTGTTTTTGCTGCGTGCTGCTCCGCGTCACTAAATGCGGCACAAGGTAGAAGATTCAAGGAGATTTTCACATTACTAGGCCATGATTTACCGCCGAAACACACAAATCCATCGTTTTTAACTATTGTAAATCGAGAGAAAATGTAAGATTTTCTTGTAAAATCAAGCTGATAAAAAGTATACAATTATGGTAGTTGATGCCCAGTAAATTCTGACTGTATGATAACAAAACACCATCGTTAATGCTAGAAATTATATTTCCTTTGAGAAGGTTTTAGTGAACTAACGGACTTCTAAGGGCAATTGCTTTCTTCAGAGCATTTCAAGGACTTTAAAGTGGCGTAGGAGCCCTGTGGAAATTTCACTCATTATCAGCTATCCTTAAATATGCTAGAATACAAACAAAGATTACCTTAATGCCATTGACTTCAACGTTTCTTTCTTTCAGCAAACGAATGTGCTCATTCAACTCAAATATCGCCTGTGTCCACGCTTTCGATTTCTTCTTCTGAGGCGGTTTGTAGCTAAGATCGAAGATATTACGCGCAGGAATCCAAGCCCTAGAACAGAAACAAGTGAGCCATGATCAATGGAATTTCTAAACAACCCAGCATTGCTATAATATACTCGATTCTACCTCCGTTTCCCCCAATTCCTTGGGGCTTGGAGGGTGCCTCTGAGAGGACTCTAGCTCTGACGCGAGCATTTAGGACCGGATGTCCTTCCTGACGTCACCAATGGCCTGCGTTGGGCTTCGAGCCCAGGACCATGTTGGTCTGAGTCGAGTGCATTACCGCTAGGCCATGGCTGCTCAAACCCAGCACGCTATAACTGTGAAAAAATGAGAAACACATGAAAAAGAGAAAAAATTTTGACATATAATTTAACTGACCTTTGGTAAGGCGGACCAAAGAAACGCACATCCACATTGACTCCGTCGTCCGATTTACGAAGGATCTGAAACGAATTAACATAGAAATGAAATAAACAGCATTCGATATATTTATGAGGTGCAAAGCCATTGTAGCTGCATCTTGCTAGAATGACACTGAGTGACAAAAATTACAACACGTAGTACCCCTCAAATAACAATCACCTAATCTTGTATACATATCAATGCGTGATTTGGCACCACAAAAACGCAATGCTCTTTGTGTACTAATAAAATAACACAGAATCTTTAGTGAGAAACCTAAGAACATGAGCCATCTGTCATCTAGTGGTGCTGTAAGCAGCTTCAATTTATCAGGATGTGGATATAAATCACTTCCTAGTTAATCTGGTGGCAGTAGGAAGAGTACCAAATCATAAATGTTTGAAACAAGGCAAATTTCTCTTAGAGACACCTTCAAAGCCCCAAATCAGTCTTGACTGTTTATTAGAAAAATGTATGTAGTTGTTACCTTAGCTGGCCATGGTGGATCACTGCCAAGTTTAGCATATCCAACATCATGTGGTTTTTTCTGTTAAAACAAAAACATTGATAAGATGATAATATGTGGAGTAGCTCAAATTAGTGTGTTTGAGATTGCAATTTACAATTTCTTATCAAAGGGTATTCTTGCATGACTGACTCCTTAGTGTGCTAACTCTGGCTTGTATTGTGCACACCAGTTAAATACCCATTCATCTATGCCTAATCTCTAAATTAAAAAACCAGAATTCAATCAAGCATTGCCTTTTAATCACAATATGAACTATAACCTTGTACTTCCACTATCTACATAACACTACGATTTCATCGACTACATCAAATACTATTGCAGAGATACTACTTCAAATAGTGTGTGAAAAACAAAATATGGTACTTACACAGGGAATTGAGAACCAGTTTACAGGTCGTTTGTTTGATAATATGTAGCAGTCTGCACAAATCTCAATTTGACTCAACTATAAGAAAAGGATGTTGAGATGAAAACCAAAACTGCTGCACATCAGTATGTGGTGTTCAAAAATAATTCCTTTACTTTTTCACAAAGCACATGGCTTTTTATGTGTACTGATGAGACCTGACTATAGTTTCATAAAGCAATTAAACTCCCAATATGAGGTACTGATCTTCTTTCTAGACAGCATCATTCTTGATACTCTATTTCATCATTTCTCCCTCAAAAGTGTACTTACACTACTTTTGAAAAAAAAATAGAAAGGAAAATACTGGTAAACACCTCTCGCTTTCCATCACTGATTACAGTTTTAGCAAGCTCTGTCAAACCATCCTCAGCTATAAATTAAAAAAACATTAATATTAAACAGATATTCAAAACAATGGTGGGTATGTAACTGGTGCTCTACATGAGCCAAGTTTGTCCCATGTTTTGCAGGTTTGGTCAGCTTGAATATATAAACATACTACTTTTTCAACAGAACTTTGATATACTAAGAAAACTCAAGATCTACTGTTTACAACAGCTAAAGATGACTACAAACAACAACTAACTAAAAAACGATTTGACACAGATACATAAAACAGGTAAAACAGCTAGGATTGATGGTTACTAATTAACGAAATGAGTCATTTTATCATTTGTCAATGTATGGGACCACTTCAAATGTGTTGTCACTGCTTAGCATCAGGGACTCCCATCAAACCCTATAGGTACTTGAGGGCTGTGGAAGTTTTCATCTTCCTCCAAACAATGCTAGCCTGGTTACAACTGCATCAAACCTAGTGTGCTTTCCAATATCAAGTGAATTTATTTTCTTAATAGTGTTCCCCTCTATACAAGTACCAGCCTTTGCACAAAAACTACTGATGGAAAACGCCCTATTATGTGAAAGTAACTTTGAACTGCCCTCTCACTACCAAGTAAGAGTCACTAATCCCTTCTAATATTACATAATACAGGAATAGATGCCTAAATAAAATGCACTGGAATCATTGCTTGAATCTAAGGATAGTGTAGTTCTATGAAAGAGAGTTGGGTAATGCAAATAACATAGAATTAATCAATGATCCAAAACATCATAGAATTATCAACACAACAGACATATACCAAGTGAGACTGCTACCTATGAAGGTAAGTCAATACAAAAATCTACATAATCTATTAATCTATCAATACTAACCACTGTAGTAGACAACAGCGTTGTGATAAATCCAGTCAAGTTCGGCAACAAACTGTTTGACACTTGTAAACTCCTTCTTTGCCACTCTCTGGAATACAAGACTTAGCCATTTAATATGTAACATTAATTAATAACCTCCACACATTAAAAATAAACCAATGTCTATATAGTATGCTTACTGGAGGATGCTTAATGTTTAATTTCTATCTCCAATATAATTCAGGAAATAAAATGTATTTCTACCAATATCTTAATAAACATTTAACTTAGTCTGATCAAGATAAAATACAAGGCTATTGTATGTATTCAACTGGTAACACAATCCAATCAACACTTTTGTTGCATACATATTCTACAGTATACAGAACTGAGTCATAGCTTGAATATTTGAAAGTCTTATCTGTGGAGGTTAAAATGCTTTTTTCAACAAATTCAAACAGGTAAACATAGACCAAGAGTCTATTATCTAAAAGTCCTGGCAAAAATCATTTTCATTCAAATTATTCATATCTCCTGCCAGCAGTAATGCTGAACACAAAAAGTTGTTTAAGAATTTTCAATACCACTTCATATAGTTATAACAATACTTGTGGTACTATGATAAATTATTTACAACTAAATTGAATATCAATTTTACTGAAGAATGATTAAAATATCTAAACTCTTTTATTTAATTGCAAATGATTATGTCCAGGCTATTTCTTTTTACAATGCCCATGATTTTTTAAGTAAGTAAATTACATTTCATACATAAGAATGACAATATGCTAGATTGAGAAAAACGTCATGGCTTTTAAGAACAGAAAAGAAAACTTCTGAGGTAAATATCCACCTTTTCAACTTGCTGAAGGAATACAGGCTTATAAACAAACATCTTATAAAATGGTTCCTTCTCTCTAGAAACAGGGTGATAGAAATCATCAGCCTAAAAATAAAAAGTAAAAATTTGACTTTCAGAATACTAATCAAATTTTAAAATGTATAATCAGAATACAAAGTGCTTATCTGTATGGTACATAATGTGCCATTCTCCAAACACTGTGAGAGAATAGTACAATAGGATACACAACAAATATTAGCTATTTAAATACTAAAATCCAATAGACTATATCTAGTAGAATAAACATTAAGCTGTACATGTATTGAGCTAAGCACTGGCAAGCCCCATTCCAAAACATATGGCTTCAATTGTATCAAAATCTACAACATAAGCAAACAGTATGCACTTCACACTACCTTTGTTTTCATTCTGCCTATTGCAAATGAAAACATGGTGCTCAATTCATTGAGGTCTTTTCTCTTTGAAGCTGATGATACTTCTTCAAGCTCCTGAAACAATAAAGATGCTGGATTTATTTCAATGGCTCCTGTTTGAAAATAAAGAAAGTGCTAAGCTGTACAATAATGGCAACAGACTATGTTCTTCAATGACAAATAGTATTTTTGAAACCTCTCTAAACATACACCTCTCAAATAATGAATATATGTGCACCTCTCAAATATCAGCATCAGTAGACACGGGGGTGGGAGGCATATGAAGTATGAAAGGCCGTCACCCCCAATAATCTTACAGCTGAAGGAGTGTGGGACAGCTGCATAAATGATAGCTTGCACATATCAACAATCATCAACATTCAAGAGGGTTTCACCTCCCCCTAAAAAAGCACCAAAATGTCCTCCACTGAACAGTGGAAATGTAAAAGTATAAAAACAAAACAACTACCATTATCAATCATAGACTTGTATGCTGCAACATAATGGGCAACAGCAAAAACAAAAACCTTAGTTTTCATGTTGTTAAGTACCTAAGTATGGCTAAGTTAAATTAGTCTTATGAAGAAATTTTACTATGCCAATGACATTCATCCATGGCATTTATCAAGATCTCATTCATAGCATGTGCAAAATAATAACTCAAATGGCTGTTCTTTGTATTGGTAGCAATGAAGGGTCCTTATTTGCCATCTAAAACCTATATATGGACATGAATAAAGCAGTAATCTATAGTGAAACATGTATATATAATAAAAGAGTTAATGTAGCTGTGAATGTTATGTTTTGTACAGGACATGTTTGGGATGGCATAGCTAAAAAAAGGCATATTTGGTATGAACTACAATCTTGTATGGACTGGTAGGTTTCCAAATAAGACTGCCCTGGTAAATAAGTATAGACTTTGAGATGAATTCAAAGAGGACAGTTGCCTATTGCTTTTCAAAGTACATTAATTTTGAAATCTTCTCACATATTATTTGTCTGAGAACTCCTTCTTAGCTACTAACTTCAGAAAACATACTTAGGCATGAAAATACTTTATTAATACTCACCTTACAGACAGAGCAAACAAACTGCTTTTCAAGGTTGACAGTAGACAAGTCAAGACATCTCTTGTGAAATACTCTTGGGCATTTTGAGCACAGAGCCACTTCTCCTTCCCTGTGACATTCCCAACAATACCAATCATGACCATCATCCTTATGATTCTACAAATCAAGCTTCTTTATTAAGAATGTAACACAATTCCCAGTAAGTTCTACAAATCAAGCAGGATTTTTCCTAATTTTCTCTTCTACCAAAAATATCCTGAATCTTTGATGATCAATGATGGTAAGATGCAGCCATAGCATAGGAAACACAAAAAACCAAACAGATGAGAAATCCAAGCTGTGTTGTCAACAACTATATTAAAACTGCTTCATCAAAATTTCATGCAGCTTTTTATGGCAGACCAGGATTTATTAATGTCAAATCATACTAGCACACATTGTAGACAAATAAGAATTATAAATAGCACTATAGCTAAATATATTCTAATATATTCAAAAGTAAATAAAAATATGAGCTGAAACGGAGTGGAATATTTTTTCAATCTACCTGCGGGAGGCAGGCTCTATGACAAAAATGCTCACATTGAAAAATAATCCTCAAAACTGATAGTTCAAGTTGTTTGGCTGTTGAAAACAATGAAGCTTATTGACTCTTTTCGTAATCCCGCATACAGCTAATTGCAGTGGCATAAACATAACGCTCTATTCTTGCGCAAAGACTCGCACAACAATGATCCTAGGGATTTTCTCCGTGTACTTGGCACCGTTATCATTTGTGCTCTATTGAGAAACAGGTTGTAATTTTGTGCTCAATCTAGTTTATATCCTATGGGGAAAGGTACTTACAGGTTGATCTATTGGTAACATGCAGAGGCCCATACTTGAATAAAACCCATGTCTTTCACGTGGTTTTATTTCAACTTTGATACCTAATCAGAAATTGAAACCTACCAAATATAAACATTAATCCCTCTTTCAGAGCATAAATAATATATCGCAAATTCCCAAACTAACACAATCGATTGTGCTTAGTGTTGACTCTAACTAATGCATAAAGATGGGGGAAATCACAAAAACAACTTTCTGTACTGCAAAACAGAAGTCATGATAACAGCTGAGTTTGTTTATGTGGTGAAACAACAAACTCAAAATAACATAATGTCCAAAAAACGAAACAGCATTCCTTGACATAACGCTAGTCATGAAGACTGAGAGAGAAAGGATTAATGTAGATCAAATACCGCCACAAGACCACCGTTTAGGCCAGTGACTGAATGAACATGCAAGAGGCCAGCTAGGGCAATAAACAGTATTTTCCTACAACATTACCTTCTCAAACGTTTCAAGTGATATCAATCGATAAGCAATAAGTCCTTTTCCTTTATTTTGGCCATGATTTGACATGGCCTTTACCTCAGTGATGAGACCATCTTTGACGGCATATTTCAGCTGATATTCTGTCTCGCGTTGAGTAAGCTTGTATCCGTCGATCAAGAGAGCTCTAGAGATGCGCTCAAAGATAGGGCACTGTTTCTGATCTATAGTTTTCTTTATTGCATCATGAATACCTCTAGCTATATCAGGATCTGAAAGTCGGCGAATTTCTAATCGTGCCATTACAAATACTGTCGTGATACTTCTACTTCACCGCAATACATAGACAGATTTGATGGCGGCGCGGGCTGTCGGTTTCCGGCCACGCTCCAGTGATCTACATTGTGTATTGTACAGCAAATCAATGGCTTCCTCTCATAAACTCTCCTTCGCAATGTACGTTATTCTAGTTATACACACTTTTCGAAGTCACAGAATATCCAGGCTAAGAATTGCTGAAATTTAAGAATAATTGAAGAATAATACAAGGGTCAAGTTTCATCAACACTTATAATGTCTGTACATTTTAATTACAGTAATATAATATTTGTTATTCTGCTCTACTTTTACTTTGTTTTATGATAAAACAAGACGCGAATATAATCCATTGATCTTCAAACATAGTTACACCTTCGATGTTCAGGAATTCTTATTAAAAAGTGTGTAAAAGTATACAAGACTCAATCTTCATCAAGACTTAGAATTTTTGTGTATTCAAGTTATTGTCCTGTTTGTAGATTAAATTTTGCACAATCCATACAATATTTATTATTTCTATTCTATTTTTGACTTGCTTTATGATGAAGTAAGACATAAATGAAAATTTTAATGCATTTCTTTCATTTTCAGACGAAGTCGCACGTTTGACTCTTAAGAATAATTTATGAATAGTCTTAGACTCAAAACCAAAAACATTTTAGAATACACGTTTTCTTTTTAAAGAACGTTATTGTGCCCAGTACTGACACTCCCAACTTTTCAGGATTCCAGCATCAAAACTGTCTTAGCAAAAATTTTTGAGTTCTAATATTTTGCGCATGCACATAGATAGAAAGTGAAAAATCTCCATACACACTTGAAATGATGATAAATTTTGGTTAATAGCAGAAGTTAAACTGTTAGAAGGTTGCATGACATAACATTTTGTACACAGATAAATCAAATTTTAAATAAACAAACACTAAAAAACCTTTCTTAAGCATCAAAATCCAGAAATGAGCTTCCTTCGCTTTTTGAGCAGCTGAGTACTATTTTCTTATAGACCACTTTCTTATAAAAAAGAACGTGTTAGGTATTCGTAAAAGAGTCCGTAATAGTAAAGGTGTAAGCAGGGATGCGCCATACTTTAGTCAACTTATCCAGCCACCAAAATCGGCGCCAAAACAGTTGTCACATCTACCTTTTCTGCAGTTCTATATCGGACATCAATCTTCCCTTCAACAAAAATAGATCCGGAAAGATGTTCAATAATCTTTGATTGAAGGTGACTTTTCTACCTTTTTCACATATGAGCCCTAGAGACAATGATAAGAAAAAGAATTTTGATTGTGTAGAACCACACGATTATATGTAACTAATGAATGATCATAATCTGCGTCACGAACGAATGCTACCCAATATTCACGCTGTTTTGGTCAGAATACTAGGTGTTGATGACTCCTTGAGAACTGTAGCTCGTACTAGGCCTCGTAGGTAACAAATCTAACCGTTATGGGCAAACCGCTTCAGTACGGTAATCGGGGATTTTTAATATGCATATTGAAAGTCGTCAAAGTTTGATGCAGTCTAAAGAGCATAGCGCGGGCAGCAAACTTCTCCCAGCTACCAAGGGGGCTAGGAATGATAATGCCGTACCAAACAGAAAACCTAGCATCACCTTACACCTCAGCAGAAATATTTACTGTTAAGTTCTTAGGTACAGGTTTTGTCCCCCCTGAGGTGAGTGAAAGACAGGTTTTGCCTCTCCAATACCTTGAGACAATACCTTCAGCTAGACATTTGGTTGTAGGCACAGGGATGATATGGTCAGGGGCGATTGGGGAAAATATGTGTTTCTAGGGATAGTCCGAAAAGTCAGGAAATTCTATTGAAACTCAAAAAAAGTAAGGAAAACGCCAGGAATTATATCATCTATGACAATGATCTCATTGGTGCCTGATAGACCCATCATTTTGCCTAAGCCTCAATTTTCTTATCCTTTCTCAAAGTTGAGCTTGAGATTTTCTTCAAACTATCTTAATTTTTACTGGAAGAAAAGGGATAACATAGGTTACCCTTTCTTTGCTAATCTTGTACACTTTAATTTGAATTCTATCTTCAATATTGTGAATGTAATAGTGACGTAATATAGATTTCTGGCCAACAAAACCACTTACCTTTGAAAATGAGCCTTATGATTTTCTTAAGATTTTCTAACGATTTTGACCATTTCAACTTCATTTTCTTATGAGCTTTTTTGTTATAAAAAATACTTGCACGCATGCCAGAACAAGCCAGCTAGCCTTTATTTGCTTAAAAGTTACCAATTAAGTACAGAATTGACATTGCTGGTTGTTTTAAAATGTGGTTCAGTTGCACAACGGATTCTTTTATTGTGCAGTCAGGGCCACTGAGAGAATTCTGACGCCCCGGGGCAAAAGAGAAGGACGAGGCCCCCTGCGAATTAAGCGAACAGAAAATTCTCAGGGTCTAGAAATTAAATACAGCAAATTACTGCTGGTTTACTTTTTGATGCCCCCCAGACCTTGAAGCATTGTGTGTTATGAGAGCCCTTGGAGCTGGTGGCCCTGGGGCAATTTACCCCCTCTAGGCGGCCCTGCGTGCAGTTTTACATAAAATGTGTAATTCTGAAAAAATTGGGCATTCCAAACGAAAAATCTGTGCAGTTCAAAGATGTAGCATCTTATAACTAAAGTATGCAAGGAAGTAAAAAGGTAGAGGTATTCCCGTATACTTTCGTACGCACGGGACTGCCTGTTAGAGAGAACACTTATCCTGAGCCATCGGCATGTGAGGTAGGGTGGCCAGTTCCTTTCCTCACCGCCTTTATCTCCCCAGTGTTCCCACTGGGTACCCATTTGCTGCTGGGTGAACAGTGAGCGAGCGTTCAGTCAAGGTATCGAGTCGGGCTCGAACCGTAGGCCTTCCGCATGGGAGACATGCGCTCTAACCACTATGCTACCTGCAAGGAAGTAAACAGCAATAAAAACAATAGAATTACGTGAAAATGATAGGAGAAACACAACTGGAAATGGGATTGCAAGAGATGACATTTAGCTATGCCTTTTTGTCAAGAGCAGGTAATTCATTCCCAAGTGATAGCAGGATTTAATTCTTCAACACAGCACCGTCCTATTTATATGTAGCTCTAAATTTTTCTTTGAAATACCCACCATTTGTAGCACCGTTGGTCAACAAAAATATGATGCATGTCTGATGTGTAGTCAGGGAAAACACCCTTCATTTCCAATAAAACGGTCAGGAAAAGTCTATGAGTCTCTTTCAAACCAGCCTTTGTTGCTGAAAGAGGATCCTTGCGGTCCATCTTCCCCTATCCTGTGCTCTGTTATATGCTATTTGGAAGCTTGGTAGATATATTGCAAGGAAGTTTTTGATATAAATGCAATCCCCGGTACTCTCCTACGAGACCTTTGTTACTTACTAACCCTATCTGCCTCCCTTTTCAAGAATGCTGGATAGCATTCTTGTATACTGGTAGCGCAAAAGTTTGACTCTGCTATCACTTCTATTGTCTTGCTTGCAAAAGTGAGAGACTCTTGGGCTCAAAGATGCTATTCAACAGAGAGTAAATGTTCGCTACTCCATAATTGTTCAATTTTCCGAAGTTTCACATGGAGTGTTCAATAACAATCCTCTTTTCGCAACTGCTGCAATTGGAAAATACACATATCAAAAATTATAAGCAAAAGGTCATGTTTATTTCAAAGTTATAAGGTTAGTACGAGAGCAGGTGCAGTTCTTCTCTTACCCCCACCCACCTGTCGCAAACTGGTTTGCTTGCCGAGAATCTGCCATGCTGATTCTAATATCGAATTTTCTAAGGGAAGATGAGGTTTGCTGAAAATACTGAATTTGCTACCTTCAAGGTTGTAATCTTACTTCTACCACTAGAAAAAATTATAGTGCCTACTCAATGCAGAAGTACATAATTCTTTTTCATGAGTCAAAATTGGTTCTTAAATTACTTATTGGTCTAACTTTAAGGATTTCAGTCCGCTTGTAGCTTTACCCGTGCTGAAGATTGAATTCGGTGTTGGAGTTAGAGTGCTGTAAAAATGACGTCGAGATTATTTTATCAAAGTTTGTCCTGCCTAAATTTCGCGAATTAGTATCTTCGAAACTGCCTATGTATTCCAATAACTGAAGATGGTAATTTTTCAAATAGAGTCTTGTGTCTCCGTACACACCGATCTTAGCTTGCAAGCTGGCCATCATGAGCGCCAGTTTCAACGCAAATATAAAGTCAGTAGCACTCATTTTGCATAAAATAGCACTCATTCTAGCATCTGTCTACAGATTCATTAAGTTTATTGCAACTTCTGTGAAACTCCGCCATACAGCTTCCTTCTTTCTGAATTTCTTCACTTCATATGAACATTCCCATAACATTTTTCTCGCAAGCATAAACTTTGGAATTGGGGGCGTAGGGAACACATTTCCCCAGGCAAAATTGACTGGTGGACCGTCCAAAGTTGCCCTTTTTGTATTCAAAGGTCCCAAAAATGTGACCCCTTTAATTCATAATGATTCCTATATCTTTGCCAGTAGGACTGAAGATATCTCATACCCATTCAAACGGTAGATGAACGGTTGTCATCTCTGGTTATGGACCTTGAGTAAAATACAAAGAAGTCAGAGAGTGGAAGCAATGAGAAACAGTCTCTGCAATTAAAGTGTAGCAAGCACACTCATTGTAAGTACCATTTATTACGATACAAAAAGTAAATATAAACAATATAAACTTATATACAGCTTCATTTCATTAAATAAAACACAAGAAAGGAAAATCAATATACAGTACTTAGGCGATATGCAGCTTCTGATAATTACTGTGGGTTACTGGGTTCTCTCATTTCAAAATTGATCAAACTCTCGCATGATGGCGAAGTAATTAAGTAACAAGGCAGAGCGCTTAAGAGAATAATATATATTTGGAATTTAGCTAAGAATACACAACAACTAGTATCATAGATATTCTAGGGAAAATACGACACCTAACTTAAATCAATGTTATTGGTAGCGGGGATTGCTTGGTAGCTAATTAGCTTATCTTAACATTGACATCAAAATAAACATCTTCTTTTAATCCAAGATGGTGATAATTACATTAAAGAATATTTGAATGTCCATAGTCCATTGAATCAATAATTAATTGTCCATAAGGTTTTCTGATGATGATCTTTTAGTTAAGGCCACAAAACAAGTGATCTTGTATCTTCACCTCCAAGTAAACACATCTCAAAACCAGCATGCCAATCCTGCTTTCCTGTAACTTCAAAACTTGATGAAGCATACACAACTGCAAACACATAACAAAACTTTTGAATAAAAGCTTAACTCTTAATGATGCTTCTCACGCATAGCAGTTCATGGGATAGGAAGAAAGACCAAATACCAGCAATAATGATAGCCCACAACAGTGTTCATTTACGAAAAGGCCTCTCAACTTCATCATCATTATCTTAGCCAAATTTCTGGACAACTTCCTCTCAACATTTCTTCTTTCTACCAACATTTATTGAAATGAAAAATATAGATCTCGCTTGCTTGAATGGTGTGCCCGTCTTGGACACTGAATGCCAGCCCATTGACTTTGCAATTGACCTTGAAACTGACCTTGGAATTGACCTTGCAACTGACCTTGCACGGATACATCCCATTCCAAGGTGGCTCCCTCTAGAAATTTAGTGATTATTCAGCTACCTAACTTGATGCGAACCTTAATGCAAGCATTAAAGGGCTTGGACTACACGGATCTCCATTGCTATGAAGAACTGAAGATGCCAACCGAAGCCTTTGTATCGATACTTAAATAGTCTTTAGTAAAGGTAGCTCCAAGCTCCTTTAGCCACTGCACACATGCACCTTCCTCGGTGAACGCAAGCTCTGATTCTATGAACTTGACAGGTAAACTAGGTCGATACCTACCCAAGACATACATCGAACATGGAAGAGAGAAATAGAATACAAGCATTAGATTTCAGGAATTTGAGATTCGAGCAAGTCAAATAGAAATAGTTCTAAGTAGCTCCTATAAAACGTCTACGCAAAGAACTGATGCTACCAAACAAAACCAGAAAAAATAGGGGAACCCGAGTACTCTTAAAATTGAATAGAAATATCAAATATCTTATCTAACACCGAAATACTAAATGAGAAATGATGTATTTTTCTGAATGACGATTTTCTAGAAAAAAAAATACGACAAAGACTGCTTATATTCCTAAAAAGTCAGTAAAAATGCTGCAACACATTCGAGTCAAGCAAGAAAGCTTGGGAGATGTACAGTAACAATAACAGCTTTGCATCTGTTTGAGGTATACACTGATAAGAACATATTATCACGCAAATTGAACAGTCTCTTCCACTGAATGGTTCTTTTTCTCAAACAAAAACATCTAGTTGATAATGGACAATCAAATAAGAAAAATCTCTACCTAATATTCAAACTAACAATATATGCGCATTTAAACAGGATAACTTATAAGCATTTAAATATTGATATCCTTCGGTTCATGCTTAGTTAACTGATACAATAAAAGGATAAAAAAATGAAAAAGCAAGAAAATTAAAACTAGAGCTTGAGCAATCACAACCAAGCTTTAATAAAAAGCTATACCGCCAAAGCCTACATGGTATCAAAATACTTATTTAAAAATCTTCTGCATGAGCAATACTTACCACACATCAAGACCTTAAATAAAGACTGAAAAGATGCAATTTGAGCAACATTTCAAATTTCATATATCAAAAGAAATGAAGAACTCAAATGATGCTTTATTTTAGTAACAAAACATGAACAAAAATTGGCTGAGAAATGAACAATAATCTGTACAAGGGAAATGTGGCCTAAGTAGTAAGAAATTACACTAAAAGGCCTGACACTAGTTGATAGTTAACTTCAAATTTTAAAGAAGGGATCGAGCATATCTTAAAATCACTGATCAGATGACCTTAAATCCAGCAAAAAGATGTTCAGCTTTTTGTACAATTTTTCAAAATCTACGAAATGCTTTTTAGATAAGTGGGTGGTCGGGAAACTCTGATAATCTGTGCATGTCAAATCCCACTCCAACGTTGAGATTCCCTAAAGTCCAGCTAGAATTTACCATAATCTTGCATATTATAATATAATTAAGAATCTCCTTGTGTGCTTTCACATGATACAAATGGCGAAGTTCCCACAAAATTTTCTTTGCCACTACCGACAGCTGTCGGAAGCAGGCTAAACATACAATATACTCAATTTTACGAACAGCGACTCGTAAAGGTAAGTTGAGATGCGTCATAAATGCAGGATAACTTGTCACTTACAAACAAATTTAGGCTGCATTTCCATGGGACTGCACTGCATTTGGAACAATAATGGTTTTGATAGGGTAAGAAAAAGAAGCTACTTTTGTTTTCTTGCACACCTGCGAGGCAGTTGTCTCCCTTTACAGTTTTGCCAGTGTCAGCTCCAAGCTGAACCGGTAACACAAGGCCTAACCATACTCCCTTCCCGTCCCATGGAAACGCAGCCTTGGATTTGGATTTGAAAGTGAAAAATAAAAGAAGATAAACTTCAACCCACGATTTAAACATTATCTTCAATGCTTGTTTCCTGACCCTCTCTGCAAAAAGATCAATCAGATAACCAGACATATTTGGCGCTGTTAAATAAAGCTGAAAGAAGTAATGATAATTGCAAAGAACCCATGCAGAGCGCAATGCTAGCGCATGTTTCACTGCATTGCTTTTCTTCAGTTCAGCAGATAATGAGACCAAACAGTTTGACATATCTGAGGGAAGCAGTCAAGGCTCAAGACGATGCAAATAAAATACCTAAGTGTTGAATCTGTTCATATTGCGTTACGTTCCCAGCCCTTTCTCTTTTAATTAAAAAGTTGTATCTACTCCCAAGTGCCAAATAATCGGGGGAGGGGCTCCCAATAAACGGGGGGGGTTGGAAAAAATCCGAAATTTAATAAACAGGGGGCCAAAATAAATGGTGGGGTCGGACTTTGAGAAATTGCTTTAAATAATTACATAATGATAAAGGATAGAGGTAAAATGTATACAGAGGAACTCTACTTTGCCTTAAGTAGTAGGTGTGAAAAGTACTTACAAAGAAAGGAAATGAAATGAGGGGTTCGTAAAAAAGTTAATTTGCCTAAAATTAATAAAAGGGGGCCCTACTAAGGCCAGGGAGGTTGGAAATAAATCGAAAAATTAATGAGCGGGGGTCATTATTTAGCACCTGAGAGTACTGTGTGTAGCAATTATGAAATAGCCAATAAATATATCAAATGTACAGAGATTTTGCATACTGAGCTCAAAAAGTCACTCAGCTTTTTAACTGACATTGTTTATTACAATACTCAATTTAGTAAGAATAAGCAAAATTTTACTGGATCCATCAGGTCTCCCAGCCAAAATTCATGTACTCTTTTATGAAATTATGCTATTTTCACGTCATATTTTACGCTATCACATAATTTCAAAATTCTTATCATATTTCATGCCACCTTCTCCAAAATTTCATGCTATTATGTGCTAACCAACCCGTGTATTATCAATAACAACATTATCATTCTTCAAATTTGCAGCTAAGAAAAGTTGAAATGAGATTTTGAGTGTGAATTTGGGGGTGTTAAATATCATATTAGTATGGTTTTGCAATTGCTATTCTGTCACAAGCGCATCAAGGGTAAAATATAGAGAAAATATTTCTTTGATTCAATCACTTATTAAATTTTATGTTAATTTATACCAAGTCACTATATTCTATGTTAATCCAAGAAAATTTATGCTAAATTTGAAACTTTATGCTTGCCTTTTATGTCATGCCATATGGGAGGCCTGATTAATGTATGAACAGAAACTGGCTCTAACTGCTGTAATGAGTTTAAGTTCATGAAGAAAATGCTGTCTGGGAGGCCTGATTAATGTCCAAATAGAAACTGGCTCCAATTGCTGAAATGAGTTTAAGTTTATGAATAAAATGTGCTCACTATAGACTACCTTCTTCATGGCTAACAAAAAAGGAATCCTTTTTTATTTCTGTATATGCAATTATGAATTACTTGCTATGAGCTAAATATTTGCAGGCTTCTATAGAAAAGGATACCAAGATAATTATCTGTATAAATATCGTATATGATCTTGTATGCTGTGAACTCATCAGGATGTCCATTATAGCCTTCTGTATACAATGATTTCAAACAAGTCTGGCATTGGTTGAATTCCTCTCTGTCACCCTTCAATAATGAATAGGCATTGAAAACAGGCATATCAATATAAATGAGATATCAACAAAGATTCCTAATTTATTCAAAGATTCTGGTCAATCATAACAGCTGTTGATCTGCTTGGAACAGGTGAATTGCAGTCTCTAATAGCTGATTTTTGATCCAATAAACAGGCTAACAGCATCATTGATGAAGAATCAAATCAGATCCCAACTAATTGTATGCCAAAAAAGAACTAATGTGAGTAAGTAAAATATCACCAGTTTTCATTTGAAATATTGAAATGGTATCAACCACTAGAGGACATAACAGTAGTCAGTTGATAAAGGCAAGGGTAGTGTCCTATAATTTTGTACATAGGGTGATCTCAGGTGTCTAATGCAAGGGGGTCTTAATAGTCAAGGAGTGGGAAATCTTTTCAAAAACTAATAAATGGGGGTCCTATTAACCAGGGGGAGGGGGATTTTCCAGATAAAGTTGTTAGTAGATAGTCTAAAATATAACTAATAAGAACACTGAATATGCAAATGCAATGGCATGATATCTTTTAGAAAATACAAAACAAAAAAACTACATCCTGACATAACTGACATGGGCCTTTGACACTTCAACTTACTAAAATTAATAAATGGGGGGGAGTCTTAATAAGATGTCAGGGTGGGAAAAATTAATGAGGGTCCCTGGGCATACAATAAGCACCCAAGAGTAGTGCTGGCAAACAGGAAGGATGGCCAGTTTGTTTCCTTGCAGTCTTTATCTTCCTAGCATCACTACCAGGCACCCAATGACTGCTGGACAGACCACATGTGAGGATTTTCTCAACACTCAAGTATAACTCAAAATATCAACTCTCTGCAAAATAGGTAAGTGCTTTGGCAACTATACTACCCTGCTTATTCATTAATCAGATGATACCAAAACATTAAAATAATAACCTTTTCTAATGCAATCCTTGCATGCGTTTCATAAACCTCTACTGTAAAATCATTGCGAATCCCTTGTACCTGTGAAAGGTGAGAAAGCAAACTATAACACAAAACAAATAAAAAAAATGTTATTCTTTCAAATGATGGAGACTAAAATAAGCAGTAGAACTAAGCACAATAAGAAATACGAGTAATCAAGCTCAGTAGACAATGCACCCACATAGCCCATAAGGTTTCACAGATGAGTAAACTAAAGAACTAAATTAATGGAGGAAAAGCTGTGCCAGGCCAATAAAACTTCCACCTAATTTCAAATAATAATGTGGCTATCAACTATAACTTACAGTTAAATCTTGGCGAATGGCTTTCAGTTGCTCACAAGTAAAGTGATAATCTGGTTTTGACTTCCATTTTTGCTTTACCATATTTAATGATTTCTCTAGCACTTGCTGTGGTCTGACCATTGATGGATCTGGTGCCTGGTAAAAAAAAGCTGATCTATCTAACACATACTAAATGTAGAAAATTATATTTCCTACAAGTATGCACCCAATGAATACAATGAAAAGGTACATAAGATAAACTGCTATTAAACTGCAACACTTAAAGTAATGTGAGTTTTTTGTCAGAGCAAAAATATCTTTTATCTAAGATTATAGGTTACTTACTGCCATACAAAAAGGTAAAAGATGGCAATTTGCCAGTGACATATTAAATGCTACACTCACTGATGTTAATCTCAAATATCTCTTTGTCAACTCTTGACTAGTACCAACAATATGGAATTCACTCCAATCAAAATTTTCTTCATCATCTGCATTGGTGTAGACATTAAGGGTTGAAGATATCTTTTTCCCACTTTCTCTGACTTCTTTTAGAGTTTGATGGAATCTATTTGCTCTGTTTTGTTTCTTCTTAGAAAGTTCAGGGTCTTCAATTTCTGGACTACTAGGTGGGGAAGGTGTTCTAAGCATGGAGAAAAATCACTGATAAAGACTACCAAGAACAAGGAAAAATTGTAATTAATATTAGATCCAATTTAACACACTAGCATATGTTGCGTAAAGGAGCACCAGATCTGCAATAGAAATACTAACAACTGTCACTTCACCCTTATTTATTTCCAGTTTCCTTAAGCATGAACCTTGGAGTGCTCCTGTGAGCACTTTTTGACATTACCAACAATCTGAGATGAATGCAATTACTCCAATCAAAATATTCAACTGAAGCAACAGAAGCTATCACATTCAAACCTAATACAACAATATTAACATAATAACACTAATGTTCTTTTTGTAGAACATAAGCTTGCACAACTCTGCTTTATGCATTTATATACATACACTTAGCTACTCACATCACATTTTTCTTCCTCTTCTTTGCCAAATCATAGACATCTTCAACAGCTTTTTGTCCTCTCCCTTTACCTCTTCCTCTACCTCGCATTTTACCCCTTCCTCTACCAGGCATTCCCCTAGCAGTATCAGTATATCTTTCTCTTCTCCCCTCCCTCTTATTCACAGGGCTTCTACTATGACTCCTTGACAAACTCCTGCTCTGACTTTTGGAACTGGAACTTCTTCCTTTTTGAGGTTTTTTTGGTTTCTGTTTCTCCATCATCTCTTCAATGCTAAACACAGAAATCAAAACAATGTAGATCAGCTACAAAGTCTAGTTTTAACACTTAAAACTTTTGAGAATGAGCAGGTCAAACAGATCATAATATAAGGATGAGAAAATGTGCAAATGGTGCTAACATTCAACTACTATAAAGCAGGGGCTTCCAACTACAGCCCAAATGCCAGATGTGGCCCACAAGGCCTTACCATCTGGACTGCTGAGGCCCTTTTGTCTATGGAAGAATAGGAAATTAAAAACAATGCCCCTATTTTGAGTCTTTTCTACTCAGACCTCAAGTGAAGTAGGCCACCCTCTTGCAATTTCACACCTGATGTGGCCATTCGGCAAAAAAGTTTGGAGATCCCTGCTCTAAAGTATGCTGAATACAGAAAAATAGCCAAAGACATTTCAAGCATGCTGATCATAGCCTACTGGTGATCAAGTAAACAAGACATTTTATAGAATTATGTAGCACTTACTTTGGTGGGGGATAGTTATTCCAATCAATAGTATATGCACTTCCATCCTCTAGCACTCTGGTGAGCAATTCTTTCAGGTACTTCTCTAGATAATCCTTTTCAATTTCATTCTTACATCGATCAAAGGACTCTCTCACATAAGTTCTAAAATGATAAACTAATCTATTATACTGCAACTAAAAGGAAGAAATAATGAAAGGAAGTGTAAGCTGTAACAAAGAAATTTGTTGAAGCAAAGAAACTACAGTGGTATGCATGGTATTTTCTATAAGAAATCACTTTATAAGCAACCTAGTACTAGACAGCCTAAAATATTGGCAACCTGTTGAACTACAAGGGGAGAGCTAAGAAACTTTAGACAAATTGCACATTGAAACAGTTGCCTGGTTTGAAGTAAAGCTGTAACAACACAATGTAAATATGGCATTGCTTTAGAATCTAACTCATACTGACATATTTTATTTGTTGTAGGACAAATAATTTGCTATATACACATTCTGCATACACTTTCACAGCAAAGTAGTTTGCTAAATTAAGAAAATTTTAAAGAAACTTCTAGAACTAGAATATGGCCAAAAATAAAGAAACTTTTAGTACTAGGCCTTAAGCTGGGTTTCTTATAAAAAATGTGTAAACAAAAAACAGCTCAGAAATAAGTGGTTATTGTGGTCAGTGTGCTAGGGTGTAAAGCATGAAGAATGAAGTAGAATTTTAAATTTCTAGAAAATATCCAAGAACACTTATCAGTGAGAGTGATCAATCACATGTGCAATTTCATTTGTGCATGTGGGCACGTGCGATCACACATGCTAAATTTCAAGGCCTGTAACAGCCATGAAAAATGCACAAAATAACAGAAAGGAACAAAACATATTTCAAAAGTAATAAAATAAATGAAAAGGAGTATTTTTAAAGAACTAATTAAACTCCACTCTGAATAGCAACTAATACTCACTTTAATGTAGGAGGCCATTCTTTTGATTTTTGTTGTTGACTGAAAACATAACATATAAAAATAAGTATAATGATGAATTACTGAAAAACAAGAAATGCCCCCAATTGCCTGCATAGATTGATGACATCACATGATGCTGCGAAGGACCATGTGACCCCTGGAGGGGTGTGGGTGCACTGCAAAGCAGAATTGTTAATAAAATTTGCGAGAATTGATTGTGAAAAAATGACCATAAACCTACGCTAGGCTACACAGTTCAAAAGAAGGAAGGAAATGCTGAAACACGTAGTCTAGTGCAGGTTTCTGATCATTTTTCACAATCACTTCTCATAAAGTTTATTAACAATTTTGCTTTGCAATCCAACCACACCCCTCTGGGGGTCACATGGTCCTTCGCAGCTACATGTGATGTCATAAATCCACACGAGAAAGTGGGGCATTTCTTGTTTTTCCAAGGCTAATTTACAGATTATGTAAGAGCAGCCGTGGCCTAGTGGTGAAGAACTCAACTCAGGTCAATGTGGTCCTGGGTTCGAGGCCCACCGCATGCCATTGGTGACATCAGGAAGGGCATCTGGTCCTAAATGCTCATGACAGAACTAAAGTCCTCTCAGAGGCACCCTCCAAGCCCCAAGGAATGGGAGAAACAGAGGTAAAATCGAGTAATCAAGTAATCTGCAGATTATGTCCGTGTATTACAATGATAATTTCTAGCTACTAAGTGGCACACCCATAAAATTACCTATCAGTGGTACTTGAAGCATGCTCCTGTTTCTGATATTTTTCAGTGCTATTGCTATTCAGCTTTCCACCATTATCTTGATCTGCACTGTTTTCCTTTTCTTCTGTATTATTCGTCTCTGAATCCACAGGCTGCCATGCTGGTTTAAATTTCTTTGCTCCACTTGAATTTATGAATGTCATTTTAAAGCCTCCAACTATAATTGCATAAAAACTTATTCAATTGCTTGCACCAATGATACTTACACTGGAGTACTGAGCAAAATATCACATTAATAGTTTTATATACACCAAATATGAATTACCATTTTACAACTTCCAAAACAGGACAATCAATAAAAACATCATCTGTATTTCTCTAAACTCAACATTTAGTGGAACTATCAACTCAGCACACTACTCCAAGAACTTCCTTTTCCACAGATAGTCAGCTTTCAAATAACAGTTCCCCTTCTCTACCCAAACAACTTATCAAATCTGAGTAAAATTAAACTCTAGCAATGATCAAACTCTAACTCTAGTTCTAGCAAAAAAACAAGTAAAAAAGCAGATTCACACAGCAAAGATCTTAAATTATGAACCTTGTGGTTTCTTTTTATTCTGATTCTCTTTTATGACATCAGCATATGATCTTTTTTGGTTCATCTGGTTATTGTTCTTAATGGCAGCAGATTCTTTCCAAGGCGATGGGTAATTGACTTGTTGGTGACTACTTGATGCATAATTATTCCCTTCATACCCATTCCTAGCTTCCATTTGACCACTTTCATTCCTTGATCCCTAAAATGAAATAATTGTTCCAATACTAATAGCAAGATCTGATAGCCATTAACATACAGAAATACAAACAGTCGAAGCCTGCAGTCAAGCACAATCATATGTGCACATGTCTACACACATGAAAAACTACAGAAAAAGTGAAAGGTTGTCCCTGTCAATATCACTGTCAAACATGCAATGGGCACTTGTCCAATGTTAACTTGCTGTACATTGTGTTCTTACATATCTTCTATTTCAACTTCCTTTATGGAGCTATTGCTCCAAGGATGTCCCTTCTATATTTTTGGAGGGTGTCAGAGGTTTGCAAGTTGCCCTGCAAAAGTGCATTGCATTGTCATTTCTGCCCCTGTGAATTGGCATATTTTCAAGATTGGGGGATTCTCAAAACTCTCAAACTTAGTACTACAATGCTTCCAGCATAAAATTTTCAAAGATATAAATTACTCATCAAATTTGGTAAATTGGAAAATGGGATCTTGCATTGCATGTGCAGTTCAAAATCATTCAGAGCCATTGCTCAAGCACAAACAAACTCACATGTGATTTGAAACTTGTATACAGTTTTCTGTAGAGGACGGACTGCACAAAGTAATAAGATTAAATAATAGTTACAGCTGACTCAAAGATCACACAAACCTCATAGTGAACTTTGGATTTCTGATACACAACTTGGTCTCTGCTATCCTCATCTGTTGGTCTAGATGGGTCATAATCCTGCTGCTGGACAGGGTTTGGTTGTGCTGTGTTCTGCATAAACCCACCATTCCGTGGCATATAAGGGGGTCTTATTTGACTGTGATTTTGATTATACATGCGGTAATTATCTGGCCTTAAGCCTGGGGGTGGATAGCGTTGTGGTGCATCATAATGCTGATGTGGTGGGTATGGATATGCAGGGCCAGGCCTACAACAGGAGAAATGAGAACAGTGCATTTTAAAAGGAAATCAAAGGACTAACAATACTTGTTGTCTACAACATTTGACAATAAATGCTACAACATTGTTGAGAGGTATTTTGATGTAATCATAACTTCATTACCTAGCTAAATCAGATAGTGTTTGTATCTGTCTTCTTAGGTAGCTTGAAAATGATGCTAGGAAATTGCTCAACAAAGGTATTAACAAATATAATTCTAAAAGGAAACAAGCTTACTATAAGATTGATATCATATAGTCTATTCAGGACACCTTATTAAGCAAATGCTGACTCTGTTTTTAAAGGCTGAACAATAATATTTCTGTTAGGGTTACAACACATTTCTGTGGGATCCCCAAAGCAGTTCTATGGGGGGAGGGATTCAACATATTTACTATACTGGAGTCCATTTTTTAAGTATGTGCTCAAGAAAAAATATCTTGTGCTCTAGGAATTCCTACTACATACATGTGTTTTTTATAAGAAAAAAGTTTATAAGAAAATGAGGCTCAAATGGCCAAAATCTTAAGAAAATCACAAGGCTCAGTTGCCAAAATTTAGTGTTTCTATTGGCTAAAAACCAATATATTGTCATTATTGCATTCAAAACATTAAAGATGGAATTCAAATTCAAGTACATAATATTAATAATGAACACGTAAGCCATTTTAGCCAGTTTATTTCAGTAAAAGTTAAGAAAAATGTAAGAAAATCTCAGGCTCAATTTCGGGAAAAGTTAAGAAAATTGAGGCTCAGGCAAAATAACGGTTTTCTCGTAAAAAAACACGTATTTATCTCAAATTACCTTTGATTATATCCTCCAAAGAATCTAGGTGGTGAACAATAATTGTATCCTCCAGTGAAATTATATGAGAATGGTGGACGAGGGGGCATTTGAAAAGTCTGGGGTTGACCCATATACTGTTGGCCAGCTGGTGGCTGGGGAGAGTGTTCTATTTCTTGTTTTGATTTTCCATCATCAAGGGTCTGCAATGCTTCCCTTGCCACC
>WIPJ01001334.1:113965-129243 GCA_018155075.1 Cassiopea andromeda
TCTTACCAGTATGCTTCAAAAACCTTCGTCAGCAAAACTATTCGGGAGAAGTAACGAGCCTACTTCATACTTGCGGAGATTAGGCCTACAAGGAATAAACGATTCAATTATTCTCGAATACTTAACTTTCAAGGAATATTTTATATCAAAAAACCTATGCGATGCTTCTGAAAACTCTGAGAGGTCAAGGATTGTAGCTCTCGCATCCGTTTCGTCCATTTGGTAAAGTCAGCGAAAATTATCACTTGTACCTTTGCCCTCGTTTTCAAGCGAGCACATATGTCTCAGTTCTAAACACAATCTGAATCCCGTATGTCGCAGTTCTAAACACAATTTGAATCCCGTATGTCGCAGTTCTAAACGCTGAGAACAAAAGATATCAGTCACTTGTGACCCATAGATGTCTCAGTTCCAAACACAATCGTGAACACATATGTTTCAGTTCCGAACACAGTTTCGAAGAATTCTAAACCGACAGGATTCGAGAAAGAGGAAACAATTATCGGCCACTGAGCGCAGCGGGTAGAATTTGCAATATTTTTCCGAGGGCATTTAGCCTGGTCGCTGAAGCGAGAGGTACATGACTTTTTATGTGCATATTTTAGAAAGAACAGACACACAATAAAAAGGTGCAGCTCATTATATTTTCCCTGAAACAATAAAGAATTCTTTATTGGTATTTTCTTATGACTCATAACTTCTGATTGAGTTCTAGAACTCTTGGAACTCACCCTAGATCCGCCCTTGTACAGACTGCATGAGCGAGGTAGCATAGTGGTTAGAGCGCATGCCTCCCATGCGGAAGGCCTACGGCTCGAGCCCGACTCGATACCCTGACCGAATGCTCGCTCACTGTTCACCCAGCAGCAAATGGGTACCCGGTGCCAATACTGGGGAGATAAAGGCGGCAAGGAAAGGAACTGGCTACCCTACCTCACATGCCGATGGCTCAGGATAAGTGTCCTCTTTAACAGGCACTCCCCTACGTACGAAAGTATACTGGACTACTTTTAACTTTTTTTTATACAGACTGCAGGTTCCTATTAGATGAAGGCACTTATCTGCCAGTTTTTACTTTATACACAGTGCACATTTCCTAAATGAAAACTACAAGTTTTTTTATAAGAAAACCGTTTATAAGAAACCAGTACTCAGCTGCTCAACAAGATAAGAAAGTTCAGTACTGGATTTTTGAGAACGAACAAGATCCATAAGTTCATATGACCTTGAAACTGAAATCATCTGAGTAAAAAATATTTTATGTTAGATAGTTTTTACTCAAAAGTTTATATCTAATGCTATCGAAAAAGAACTGTTAGTATTTTAGATGCCAATGCAGACTCTAATAACTCAACAATCTTTGCTAAGAAAGTCGTAAGTTTTGATAATGAATTTCCTTTCAGACATTAGCCAAAAAAGTTTTCTTACAAAAAGATGTATACATTTGCAGACTGGAAGTTAAAATATGCTGTTAAAATTGCAACATTCTAAGAGAATTGGTCCGCTCGTTGATTTGGAATCATGCGTGTATCAACTCTAACTGTACAGTCAAATACTGTCTATTTACAATAATTACGTGAATCACATGACTGCATAAATTATCATAACAGAACAAAAATGATAATTATTTCTACTAACTACCTTCGTCTTTGACTTGCAAAAAAGGTCTTATTGACAGGTGCTTTTTAGAGTTGTCACAAACCCAAGAATCGCAACAAGAGAGAACACTCTTTGCTCAAGTCTTGTAGACATTTAAAAGAATAGCTAGATGACAACTACCGAAGAGTCACGTTCTACCCTCAGCCTCCATGACGGCTGTGCTTACATCTGCTCGCTTTCTACGTCCCTTGACTCTCTCTCAACTCAACTATCCTCCAACTGTCCTCTCTAACTCTAACTTAAGCTCTATATATACTATACGAAAACAGACGTAAAATAGTGACTAAGATTATTTAACTATACAAAATACGTAAAAGATGGAGTTTGGAAACCTAGGAAAGGAAGGGATGGGCTTGTATAAATAATAAGACTGATGATGTAAGACTAACATAACATTAACTACGATAAATCATACATGAATAAACTAATGATAACCAGGGTATCGATACGGCCTAACAATAATGGGAAACTCCCGCACCTACAATCTAAACAAAAGAAGAGGAGTGCGCAATCATAATACATCAGAGATGATGCAAACAATGACGCACAAGCTAAAGCACAATACTATACAACTGCTATACAACACAAACAAACACAAAATGAATAACATAATTAAATACACTACAGTATGATGCACAAAACAGTCACGCAGCCTATGACGTGCATCCAGGGGTATGCCTATGCTATCTATGGGAAAAGAATAAACAGAAAGAAGAAATCCTAATATGAATGGGCCCCTGGGATCTGTGACAGAGTAGATTTAAAGCTGACAGAATATCTATCTATAGCTGCCAAAGTGCTGCTCTTTTATTCATGTGATCTTCTCTAAAACTCTAGTTTGCAGGTCACTACAGCTTTTAATCATGGCTTTCTCGTAAACAACATTCTGCACTTTCACGCGGTTATCAGTTAAAGAAGCAATCACGTGACTAGGTTTGGAGAGGCTATAAAAATCTGGTATGCATTCTTGTGATCTGATATGCAAACTTGAGAAAGAGCGGGGAAGAGTCACTATTAAGGTAAGATAGTTTTAATGTTGTTGGAAATGATCGTCAGACACGATAATACGTGGATGTCCGCGTGTCTGCAAATTTGCGCGTGTACATTCGTGTGTGCATATTCTAAACGGTCTAGGTTCTTGTAATTATTGTACACTGCTAGATGGAGTTAAAATCAACAATCATCACAAGAATGCTCCTTGGTGAAATAAGGAAAAGCTGTTTGACGCAAACAATTAGCTTTCATCTTTGAAATTATCGATGCTAATTACAAGTAGAAAACTAATAATAAGTGGATCAAACTTGCGTAATCGTGGCTATATACAATGCTTTGGAAAGTAATAGAATTACTTTCGATGACTTTAATAATTAACGGTCCACAGAAGTTTGTATTTATACGAAGTTGATCCGACGCTCAGTCACCCAGTGACCAATAAAATTAAATAACATAAACTCCTCCGCCAATATGACAATATTCAGTCATTGATAGAATGCTTTGTTTGACCATAAGGCACTGGCCAAAAGACTCGATTTTATCCTCAACATTTGATCTCAAAGTTGAGCGTAGTCGAGCAAGTATGGCCAAACGACTCATTTTTTCACTCGACTTTTCTCTCGACTTTTCAAGTACTCATATTTCCGCAACGTATATCAGCCAAAAGTATTTACAATCACAAAAATTTGCCCGCTCAATGAGACGCTGCTGCGCATGCTTTCACTTGACTTCCTCGACAAGGTGGCCAAACGAGTCGATTCTCACTCAACAACAATTCTTTTGCTCGATTCTTTTGACAAAAATCAACACTCGACATCACTCGATTCCCACTCGACTCACTCAACAAGGTGGCCAAACGGCTTGAGTTTTCCATCGACCTTTTGTTGAGTAAAAAATTGAATGAAAAATCGAGTCATTTGATCAGGGCCTAAGAGAAGGCTTGATTACACGTTTTTCTTTTATAAGAAAAAAGTTTATAAGAAAACGAGGCTAAAGTCATCAAAATCTTAAGAAAATCGTAAGAAAATCACTAGGCTTAATTTCCAAAATTAAGTGGTTTTATAGGCCAAAAATCGGTATTTCGTTGCTATTGCATTCAAAATATTAATGATGGAATTCAAATTCAAGTGTACAATACTATTAACGAAAGTGTAAACCATTCTAGACAGTTTATTTCAGTAAATGTTAAGAAGAAATTAAGAAAATCTCAGGCTCAAGTTCGGAAAATGTTAAGAAAATTGAGGCTCAGGCAAAACAGTGATTTTCTTATAAAAAAAACGTGTATGCTCCAAGGAAACTAAGGAACGCTATTAGGGCATCCATAGTAACAATCATAGCACATCGTACGAAATTGTACGAAAGAGTGCAAAAGCGGGCACATCGTGGAGCTTTGAAAACTCTCCTATGTAGCACTCTTGTACCGTATGGTAAAAAGTTGTAAAAGAGCGATGTCAATAAAAAAAGAAATTGTTTCATTATCAAGAGTTAACATGAAAAAAATGTAGATGAAAAATCAGTGTTTCTGTGTAATAATACGTTTTTTTATAAGAAACTATTCATAAGAAATCTAGCAATAGACAGCCTAAAAATTGAAGAAAATTTTACAGCTGCAAAGACAGAGCTAAGAAACCTTAGACAAACAGCACATTGAAATTGCTGCCTGGCAAAACGTAAAGCTGTACCAAAACAATGCGAATATGACATTTCTCTAGAGTTAACGTGTACAGACATATTTTGTTTGTTAGACAAATAGTTTGCTACATTCAAGTTCTGCGTACGCTTTCGCAGCAATTTAGTTTGGTAAATCATGGAACTTTTAAGAAACTTTTAGATTTAAAATGTGGCGAAAAATTAAGAAACTTAAAGTATTAGGCCACGAGCTAGGTTTCTTATAAAGAAATACGTGGATAAGTGGCGAGCTGAAGGAATTTTAAGTGTGGGAGTAGGGTGTAGGAAAAGCGACCTATTGCCAGATTTCTAAATGTCCTACAACTACTGTCAAGCTGTCAGGCCAACTTTAACGACAAATCAAATACTTGCAAAAAATGGAGGGCAACAGATTCACGAAACCCCTTACTTTGGTACGCTCCTGGTTATGAAATATAAATTATAAATGCTTAATCAGAATCTAAAAATCGTAGAACAACTTATGGAATGCATTCTATTGTAGGTAATTCTGCTCATCTGCAACATCACCTGCTGAATTCTCAATTTATAAAGCCACGAACAGAATGACAGATGCGAATTGACTTGCGTTAATATTTTCTTACAAATATTTCAAATTTGAATATGCTTTCACCAGCTACAATAGCTTCTCAACCAAGCAAATCAGTGTTGTGAATCTTTAAATATTTGAATATCTTTTATCATAAAACCTTAAAGACTTTTGAAACATTGCAGCACTTAATCGGTTACATGATAAGCTAATGTATCTGGCGTTAGAGCAGCATTTTTAAACAAAGAGTACATGAAAATAACCTTTTCTAGGCGTTCACTCTACGCTATCATATATTACCTCAGTCAAGCTTACTTAAACAAAACAAACGAGTCATCTTGAGAATGCTGTAAAGAGATTCCATTATTTTCAGAATCTTTCCTCTGATATTCCGTTAAGACAAAAACATTTCATTGTAGGAACTTGGCTTTATCAACATCAACAAAACTAATGAATTCAAGGGAAATCAGTGACATGTAATTTTCCTCCTTACCAGACAAGGCTGATTGCGTATTGAAATTAGTAAGCAGCGGATACTAAATTGCAGCTTCTGTCAATACGCAACAATTAGTAAAAAGAAGATAAAATTTGGCTGTATTTACCAGATAGCTGGCTTTGAACGGCTGAAGATAGTAATTTTTGAAAGTTGGTGATACGCTGAAGTAATATCATTACACAACAAAAAGTCTTAAAATAAAACAAAGCCTCGCTGATAAACAATCGAATACATTTCTATGAAGAAAATCTAAAAACCCAGCAGTACTGATACTCCATCATTGAAGCAGAAACAAAAACGTGGCAAAACATGCAGCTGTTGCATACATAGAAGGAAGGAATACCAGAGGAAGACAAGCAAGAGCCGAGAAGAAACTCAGGAAAATTTGAAAAACAACAGCAGCTGGCAACGCGATGTGAAGCTGGAAATGGCAAATCTTAAGACTGGCAGACGGCCTAATTATTTCTTCAAAGGTTCTTCGCAATGTAAAGATTATCCGTCAAGCCTCAAGATTAAAGGCGAAACTGAGAAGAAATGTTTTGAAATCGTTGGAAGGAAGATAGAGCTACATGAAAGGAGAAGGATAGCGAACTTGAACCAGTTTGGCACTGAGGCACCCAATTCAGATTTGAAAACAACTCACACACAACAGCATGAGCATGGTGAGTTTGAATGTAAGAGGACGACCTCAATGAACGACGAATACAGTCTATTGGCAGATGAAGGAATAATTTTCAGGAAGGATGATGACTCAAATGATGAGACTTTACGAGGTAAAGCACAAATACTAGCCAAATCAAGATCTATTTTTGAAAGCCTCCATATTAAAAAAATATACCCATTCTCAACTTCCAAAAGTCCTAAATTCCTTTGGTCCAACTCTAACTGTGTTTTCTATGTTTTCTTTTCATTCCTTTTTCTAGTTCGCCTCTTTACTCTTTATTTTAGCTGTATACAGTCAATCCATCCTATTGCTTCTTTTTATCCAGACCGCATTTGAGACCATTTTTGTGCCAAATCTGTGCCGAGCAAAAACCTTAGTAAATACTCGCCCATTCTAATTTGAGGAGTCTCGGCGAGTTCTACCGGCATTTACGCTAAGTTTGCCTGAGTTTTACCAGCTTGAATGGCGAGCCAACTTTTTCTAGAAAAAGTTTGGCTAGAATCTGGCGAGCAAAAATCTAAGAATGCATACTGGCTTCGTACACAGGTCCGCTGAGAACCTCTAAGGGGCCTGGGGCAAATGACAGAACCAAACCCCGCACACAACCTACAGTGAAGTTGCAAGGCGAAAAATGAGCTTCCTGAGGGAGACAACTCTTTTATTTCTTTCCAACTTTTTCCTGCTTGCCTAAGAAACTTTAAGAATACTCAACTGAGAATATCTACAATACAGTCGTAAGAAACGTCCTAGCATTTTGGGTCTCCTTTCATGGTCGGAGCTCGGGGTATACTGCCCCTCTATTGCCCCCAATCAGCTGGCCTACTTGTATGTCAGTCGAGTCACTTTCTTAGCCCAAATTACTCTAGTGCTTCTTTTATGTACAAAAGGGAGTTGGGATGATTAAATTGCACAGTATACCCTCAACTTGAAATTTGTAAGGAACGGGTCAGTAATTCTTCCAGCCCATGGAGTGTAAGATATCTAGGAGGGGAGACCAAAACTCTACACACTCAGAGGGAAGTAGGATGTAAAATAAAGGGCCCATTCAACGAAGGGGTATGAAGTTTTTTCTGAAATGCTGGAGGGGAAATCAAAACTTAAACACAAATCTAAGAGGGTGGACAAAAACCTCCCTCTCCGCTCGTAAATAATGATCGGTTGCTAAGTCTCACTGAAGTGCCTTTGCTATCCCCGTTCTGACTTTGAATTTTATCTTCAGGGCCCGTTTTCCTCCATCAAAACCAAATTAAGATATGTATCGTTAGGGGTCATCCATAAAGGATGTCCGCACATTTTTGAACGGAGTTAGAAGACAATTATAGAGCTACAAGAAATGTGAAAAAATTCAAAGCTCTTTGAAAAAGAACATGCATACTGTATACTTGTTTGCCTCTATCATTCAATCTTCAACGAAGGAAAATTATGATAATATGACCTTTAAATGCCCTCGCCTCATCTAAAGAGACTACACTGAATCGGATGTCCACTTACAGCTACACTACCTCCCTCCCCCTGTCCACTTTTGTTCGCATTGTTGCTAACCCCCTCCCTCCCCTAAGGTGCGGAAATTCTATATGAATACCTTATTTCTCGAGTCTCAAGAAGGCAATCAAGTACAAAAGGTAGGAATATTGAATACCTAAATTTATACAATGCTGAGGGGGAATCACATATTCTATTCCTTTTCTCATGTGGATTTTCTCTCTCTGGTGCAGTAGCTATAAAGATGGAAGGCATCCAATTCAGTCTTACGTCAGCAAGCAGGTCAAGGTGCATGAACTCACCCAAATGTTACTGGGTGCGTATTTCTGATTGGGGGAGCCTTTTAAGCAGGGGTAGCTCCAAAGATTCTACGACGATGGGCTGACGACTTCGAAGGAGAGAAACTGCTCTAATGGGAGGACTAAGATATGGCTGTAAGAGTATTAGAACTGCTACAACTCAAACGAATAGAGCTTTCTACCTCAGATGTGGGCCATAGCCTCTTGCCCCCACCTGATGTCACCCCTGCTTTGAGTGTTGTACTAATATTTCTGAAACTAGAATCTTTATCTAGTTCTAGGTGAACCCAGGACCTATCTCACCAGCCCAACTCGACGAAGAAGCTTTGATGAAAACAAGAACCAAGAAGCACTGATGACCTCCACGAAAAAGCGCCCACACATAACAATATCTCTACCAACCATTCAGAGTAACAAACAAGATAATACAGAAGAAGAACTTGATGAGAATAGCCTTTACAATGAGAAAACATACATGGTTTGCCAGCAGTCACCATCTCATAGTTCAAACTGGCATACAACTTGCGTAACATTCCCTAATGAAACTTGGAAGTTGGAAAGGAGACGCCTGTCACATAGAAATTCAAGTTTTAGCTCATCTGTCTCTCTATCATTTGGTAGGCTTGATTTGGCTTGCAAGACACCAGATACAAGTCTATTGTCAACACCTATAGATGGGGGTACCTTTGTTTTTCCACAGCCATGACTGACATGGACATACGCCTTAAGGAGTATGACACTTAAGACAAACCGGATAAAGTTGAAGTGGCCACTCTTCCAATGTGTGTATTCAAAATCTTCAATGAATGCTACTACGCTAAATGAGTTTTCTGTCTTTGAATAATATTCATTGCACTTTAGATGGAAGCTAGAACTGCAAATTACTATCTTCCATATTAGCTGTCATGACAGCCAAGGATAGGAAATTTATTAAATGAAACTCCATCCTCAACAAAAAGCTTCAATAAGGTATAGTGCTACCATAGAAACTGGTACAATTTGTGACAGGATAACTTCAGGTACCTTTTATAGGAAACCAGAGACGAACACACAACACAATGTATACAGGGATGAAACTAGGGTGCTTCCATTTGGGGGGGTGTGAGACATAGTTGCATGACAAAAGGGTGTTGATCATCAAATTTCTTTGACAATTAATTTTAACAACAATTCTAAAACTATTTGTGAGTTGGCCATAGGACAATATCTTGTTACAAATCCAGAATGTGCCAAAACATATATAGATGATGATTTTCGGATCATTGCACAAGCAAGATCTTCCTTTCATTTAAGTGTTTTGGAATCTGTCTATATAAAGACTCAAAGCCCTGTCTTGTGTAGACAAACAGAGTTCGTTTCTTCATTAGGATTCTTCAAGTAAACAATGCTTAATATGTACAGGCCTTACAAGGAAAGAAGTTTTTGAAACATACTGCATGTTTATAATTAAGCTGTGCCTCCTAACTTATAGTATACATTGATGCAATACAGTAAGATATAGAAACAGGTCAGAGGCTGCAGGTCCAGTAAGTTGCCCTGCAAAAATACATTGTATTACCATTTTTGCCCAGTGAATTGGCAAATTTTCTAGGTTGGGGAAGTCATGAACCAGTGAGAAATCTTTGGTGCCTGAATGATTATATATTATTGTTCATGGAACTCAATAAAAATCAATTCTTAAAAATTTAAACAAAATGGATCTTACTTTCTGCTTAGTTTCCCACTGTCAACCAGTTTTTTTATTACACTTGCAATGCTCAAATGTAAAGCAGATGCAGAGACCAATAGTTGCAGTATGGCATCTCTCTCTATTCCCATTAATATTCCAGTTAGCAGCTCTGCTTTTGAAGGGTGCACTAGACTTACTCTTTTGAACAGATGACTACCTATAAATGTTTCAATATCTTCCTCACAGAGCTCTGGCTTTGATAGCTCCTTCAGATGTTCTTCCTTTAGCCTGAAAATACAAGTATAAACTGCTGATCCTAAATTCTATAATAAAATGAAACCAAGGGAAGTTCATTGGTATATTATAACAATCTTTAAGGCCTGGTTCTCACTGGGTGTGCCTAAGTGTGTGTGCATATGTGTGCCCTAGAGTTTTTACCTTAAACCATAGTGAGTACTGGTAGTGAGTTTAAATTCCTGAGGGCAAGTATTCAAAAAAAGTTAAAGGCACAGATCTAAACTTATTGATCTTGGCCTTAAAAGTTCTGAAGCACTGCCAAATGTAGCACATCATCACATTGCAGTTGATTGATTGGCATGTAGTTGGAACCGTTTTTCCCTAGGACCACCTCAGTGTAAGAACTAAAGCCCAAAATGTATGCAGCTTTCATACAGGTAGTAGCATTTCTGAATAGCATTTGTAGAATGTACAAGAGATGCATGGAAGTCCCAACAAACATGGCTTGATACATCAAGCTTTTCATTTATTGAAGCATAGAAATTATCAGAAACTGTCTTTTCTTTTAGATATTATGTACCCAAATTACTTTCCTTTTGAAATACCATAAATTCTCCTATCCAGATAGGTAGCTTTTATTTTGAGCTTTCCAGACTCATAACTGCCCTCAGTTAGAAGTGTGCATTTAAACTGTGCAAAGTTAGTATGCCTGTAGGTTTAAGTTCCAAAGCTCAAGGGTGTGCACACTTCAAATACTTAAATGCCCAGTGAGAACCAGTCTTAGAGAACCAGTCTTAAAGAACCACGCTTTTACTTTAGCTCTTGGGAATATTCAATGATGACTTTGTAGCTTGATTGAAGGAAAAATGCGTCAGTTTTGCAGAAAATAAATATGGCTCTGCTCTACCACACATTGCTTTACAGATTCAGGAGTGTAGAAAGATAGAATCCCTAATATCTTTACGCAATGAAAATCTGTAAATCTAGATTAGAGAGTAATAGGTTTATAAACAGCTAGAAGCATGATATTGTAAAATTTTGACCACATTTATCATCTTGAGAAATAATTAGTAGCCACGAAATGATGTATTCCAAAGTTCATGAAATGGAATGCTTAAATTAAGATCATACAGCTGTCTCAGATCCTAGAAAGCAGGCCTGTGTAACTCTGGTTCAGCCAGACAATAATCTTAACGTTGAATATGTAGAATGACAGCAACAACTACTTCACCTTTCAATCTGATCTTCTGCATCTAAGACAGGAGAAGTTGCCCCTTTCTTAATGTCATCCGATTCTTCGTCAAGAGAACATGCTTTGATAAAGGTTTTCAGTTCAGCTGGTGTGGACAAAATGTAGTTTAATTCACTTTCCTTTAACTTAAGCAGCTCATTGGCAACTTTTGAAGAATCCAACAACGGGTAAAAACGTTGAAAATGACTTTTCAGGTCCTGCCGCCTTCGTTTGATATCCTTCGTCAAGTCAACAACTGGCGTATCAGAATTCCTGTCAGACTTATGGTTATCTTGATTTTGTTGGATCACTCTGGCACATTCTCCTATTCTCCTTTCTAATTCATTTCTATCACTTACTAACAAATTGTGCAATTTATCTGAATCATCATTGACTGAATTAAAAATCATGCCGGTGATTTTTTCAAGAACATCGATATCATCAATTTGAAGGTAGGATTCTGCAATATGGAACACCTCATCTCCAAGTTCATTTCTATCTGGAGAAGAAGACCCATTACCCATCTTCAAAGTAGTTTGACAAAAAATACATCGATACGAAACCGAGCCTCAAACTGCGGCCTCAAAACATTTCCTAGTTATAATCCTTTGCTCATTTCGCTATCTACGTGGTATTATTGTGAGAGCCACCATGTTCTAGCCTCGATCTTATGTTCTGTAGTGAGATTTGTGTTCGCTTGGTAAAGTGAATGTCGCAAGATTTTAAACCAAAACACCAAGCTTTGGCGCGAAGGAGAGAGCAGCTTCTTATCATTTGCGTATGGTTATTGTGAATTCGTAAATAGCGGTATTTTTGTCACAACAGTTGAAGCTAGGAAAAAATAAAAGCTCTAAGCATCACTCTAGGTTTTTCTCGTGGTAATATGCTCTATCAGTAAGTAGTCAATAGCTCAATACATTTGATGCTGCATGTTGGATACATGTGAAAACCAGGTGTTTCTCAGAGTTTACACTATTCAAAGTGGCAAGCGTTCAGTTTGAGCGATAAACAGAAGCATCGATCCTTGAGGTTTGTGTTATTAATTGGTTTTCGCGCGTTCTAGATTTGTCTTTTGTAAGCGACTTACTGCCTGTAGATGCAAATGTTGCATCGAAGATGATAAACGGATAAACCATTTTATTGTCAATTTACCTCAATTTTTGTAGTGAAAGTTTATTTACTAGACTTTTTGCTATTGTTTCAATTTTGTATACAGTCATTACTCTAGCTGTATGGAGCATCCGAACTGCAGAGATCTCGAGTGTGCACTATGACAGAGTAAGGTGCACATTGAAATTATGCACTCCAGGTGTGCAACTTGAGAAAAAGAAAATAGAATTGTAAATTTTATTTAAATATCTGACCTAATCATCGAACCAAATGAGCTTTAATATAGATAGAAAAGTTACACTGTACATTGCAAGCTGGAAGTTTCCTTTACCAATGAGCAAGTGTATGGACTCCAAACACCAGCCACACCCATCGCATCCTAGACCACGCCTACTTTCAAGGTGTGCATATGACTTCTGCAAAGACTTTCTTGACTGTGCTGATGTCATATTTCACAGTCTAGTGGCACATGTGCACACAAGATTAATATTTGAAATTATTATATCACAGTTTACCAGCCCATAATTCAACTGTTAGATTTAAGCATACATAATCAGTTGAAACAGTGGTCTCAAACTCAATCTACTTGGGGGCTACTGGAGGCAGTTCCTGGGTGTGACCAGGCTGCACAGGGCTGTCATGAAAGGATGCCCTCTGGTGGTATGAACTTAAATTTTGCTGACAGAACGAGTGTGGCAGCCACATTTCATTATAAGGAAGGGTGCTACTGGCAAAATGAGGACATTGAAAGTAGTTGGAGGTGGAGCCACCAAGAAATTTTTAAAATCCAGACCATTAACTTTGGCTATGAATGTGACCAGCACCCTTTTATACACCAAAGAGGCATTGGAAAGGCAATAAAAAGGTAGCAATCCTTGTGATAATCTCTTTACTTATAATGAGCTATTTAAGAAAGAAACAGGAAAAATTCATGGCTTGTAGCTATTACATATTGTACTGCAAAGAAATGATAAATTAGAAATGAATGCTCATGTTTTCAAGAAACATGTTTCCTCTATTCAAGTGCTTAAAGCATTGTACATTCAATGCACAAAACTGTCCTACTGCTGCACAAAATTGCTATTGATGCACACTTAAAAAAGTGGTATGGTGGCAGCTGGAGGTAAACTACCAACCAGTTGCAGAGCTTGTTGAAGAAGGTAGGATGTGCCAATGAAACTGCTTGAAATTACTGATATTGCTAGTAGCTAGTATGCTAGTAGCTATGATTTTGGATGCTAGTAGCAATGATTTTGACATATTGCATAAGCAAAAAACAGGCTGAAATTTGGGTCTAAAAGTGCAGAGCTTCCATGAAAATGTAAGACTTACCACCAACAGGCAAGATCTACTGACAGAGCTTTTCCAGGGGTGTAAAGTCCCCACACCCCCTTTTGCAATAGTCCTGGGGTTGTATTAGGGATTCCACGAAGAATTATTGAAAAAGTATTATGAAATGCCAACTGATTTCTAGCAGTTTTAGGGTGAATGATAATATCGTGTCTTAACCTAACCCTGGCAAAGGACAAGGGCAGAAGCTTGGCTGAGAGGCCCTTTCAGGATCACTACTCTTGCAGGCCACACAATTACTATGCTTTCTTTTCAGGCTAGGGCTGCAAAATATTGCTCTGAGGGCCATAGATGGCCTGCAGTCCACAAGATTTAGACTCTTGAGTTAAAAAAATGCATGCTGCAAGCTGTGATAATACTAAATTCCTTGTTAGGAATTACCAAGTTTTGCTTTCTTAGTTAGAATATGGCTTGAAAGCTTTAGTCAAAAGCTATGTAATGGATAGTAAATATCTTATATTAAATATGTCGAATCAGCTTCAGGATCAGAACAGTGGCAAACAATAGAGAGATGTTTTAGATTATTTATAAGCTCCAACTTATATCTTGACTCTATGGTGTAAACAATTTGTTAAGATATTTCAAATTTATTTCATATGATTTACATTGTTTATTACTAAACAACATGAAGACTCCACCTGAGATGTGCTGAGACATTTTCCATTAGTAGCGAGGGGGATGTTTTGACCATTTTGACCAACAACGGTTACTAAAGCGAAAAAGGTCATGGAAAATGCTGTGATCATTTCTCGTGTAGCATGGCTGACTTTTGACCAGCTTTCTTGCAATTTCAAACATATTTGGGAGCATGATGCCCCACACCCCCATGCTCCCCAGTACACATATCATCAGACTTCACTATACTAAGATGTCATTATCTGAATCATAGACTTTAGCCCTCCTGTGTGTGTTTCTGTCACACAAAGAATGCTCAATGAAGAGTGATGGAAAGGTTGCAAGAGCTACTTGATACTTTGGAAAGGGATGAGGAGTCAGATGAGGTAAAGAATTATAATATTTATTTGTTTAATGTTATAGTTGCATTGCATTAAATAGGGGAAATGATTGTGGGACACAACTGATCAGCAACTGATCTGGTGAAAATTTTTTAATTATGCTCTGCTTTTAGAGAAATTAGTAAAAGTTTGTTGCCACCCTATCAACTTTCCCCTTTAGACATATGTCTATTTTAGGAGTTTGTCAATGAAACTATCTCATCTTTTTTCTATTTTATAAAATGCATTGTACAACAGATGCTGTTCTTCTCCTTCAGGAAGAAGTTTCTCATGATTATCTTGGTTATAAGTTGGCAGCTATGGAATGTGAAAAGAGGTTTAGTGAGCAAAGAAAGTTGCAACACAAAATATTATTAAACAAGATTGAAGAAATTGATTGCAAACTGAAAGTATCTAATTTATGTTTTTTAAAATTGTAATGATCATTGTTTGCTTGCACACAAACACATGTCCAGAGACCCCCCTCCCACACACACACTCACACACAGAAACACTAGCACACATGCATACACACAAACTCCTCTACTTTGCAAATATAATTGTTGAGTAATTATTTATGAAGATACATACACATTGGGGAACCCAGCTGCAGTAGGCAGTTAGGCACACTTTTAATTAACAACAAAAGAATTTGTTTGTTTGTTTATACTATCTATGAATGTTTCAATTTATTATTGTTGTTTAACCTTTTAGCAACGGAATTCAGTGGAAAAAATTGAAATTGTTGGATCATCATTATCAGGAACTGTGCCTGATAGTGAGAAGGGATCTGCTGCCTTCTCACAAAGTCCCAGAAAAGTTGTATACAACTATGAAGGGTCACTTGATAAGAACTTTAACTATGTTCCTGATGTTGA
>WIPJ01001334.1:138914-149287 GCA_018155075.1 Cassiopea andromeda
TTATTGCACGGTCCAGAACGGCAGCTGTTGATCGTCGAATGAAACAGTACAACAAGGTAAGTAATTATCTTTTCTCAAAAGTAGCCATCTTGGCACTCTTCAAGACTCTACATATTGACTATGGCATTTTGATGAGGTTCTCTCATCCACTGCTTTATATCTTGCCTTTGTAGTTATTCAACTTGGATTCTTAAGTTCCGGCTGCATGATAAAACATCATCATACAAAACGGTGTCAAACATCATTGAACATGAGTTTGCTATTGTGTTTGACGATGTTCGAGGTGCACAAAATACTACTCTCAAGGCCCATCTATATGCTAAAACATCATCATACAAAACAGCGTAAAACATCATTGAACATGAGTTTGATAATGTGTGTGATGATGTTCGAGGTGCACAAAACACTACTCTCAAGGCCCATCTATATGATAAAACATCATCATACAAAACAGCGTAAAATATCATTGAACACGAGTTTGATATTGTTCAAACATAAATGTTTGGTCGTGTAGACTACTTCATCACACAGTCTTGAACATTGTCAAACATATTGGGTGATGTTCGAGAAATTTGAACATGCAGCAAAAGCCTGATGATGTTTGACGGTACTCTATTCATTAACGAATCAAGTTTGCTGAATTAGCCGCATGCTGGTACGTGCTCACAGTAGCAATGTTTGAGGGTGTTTGAGGACGTTTGATAATGTTTTGTGCACCTTGAACATAGTCAAACACAAGTTCGACTATATTTGTATGACGATGTTTTATCGTATAGACGGACCTTTAGAACTTCCAGTTAGCACTTGTGTAGGGATAGACAGGCGTTAGGTTTTGTCAGGAGGACTCCATACAATAGCAGAACGTTTAACTTATACCTATTCTCCTGTCCGGAATAGAAAGGGTGGCGTTGGAAAAGCTATACAGTTTAATAGCCGGGGGCTTCAATTAACGGTTGGTTGGTATAATGACCTAGTAATGTCTATTTCCAACATGCAAAATGTGACTCCATTATCCTCTCTTAGTGCCATCATCACTGGCATGACTTTCAGCTACGTAAATGCTTCTGAAGCAATTTCTCTCTTTTCTAAGTTCTCATCTAGCGATGCAAGTTCTGGGTCCGAGCTGGAAAATCCCATCTTGGTTCAAAATGAATAAGCGAGTCTGGACTGAAGAGTGAGTATCTCCTGATAGATGTTGAAGCAGCACCAAAATGGGCTTCACCAATGCTAGGATGCTGCAACACCTGCCTTAGTACTATGTCAAGGCTCATATCTTAGTACTATGTCAAGGCTCATATTGGCTCATATTCACCGCCGTTGTCCTTGATGGGTAGCGGTCGTGTAGGGCGCCCTGTTCAATCAGTGCATGCCATCTATCTCTATTCTCCGTATCTTCTTCTTCTAGTCCCCATCTCCTCATGTCATCTTGCACTGTGTCATACCATCTTTCTTTGGCCTTCGTCTCTTTCTCCTTCCCTGTACTCTCATTTCCGCCACCATCCTGATGTCTTCGTCTCTATCTTTATCTATTTCAAGGCTCATATGGTAAGGCAAAATCAAGTGAAGAGAGATTTCAAGCATATTCAAGAATTTTTCTATGATCTGGAAAATTGTGTGTTTTTGCTAGGCAAAATCACAACATATTGAAATTCCCCTGAACTGCTATGGATCTTGTCTTCGTGTTTTACCAAAGCTAATATTCCTCCATGATAAATGAGAATATGGATTCTTTAGTTTGCAAGTAATTCGTTGTTAGTTTACAAAATGAAATGATATGTTGATGTATAGTAATGAAGAGTATATGTACATACACCCCACAGAGAAAATTGCAAAAGTTTTAATGTTAACTAAGGAATTTTTTCGATATAAACTGTACACACCCTGTATAAGCCTTGTATTGAATCTCCAAGGCAGATAGGCTCCAAACCAGAGCATTATGCTTGCGCAATACACTTTGTTCCTACATAGTCTTGCGATATTGTTCCTGTTAGGACATGTAGGAAGGCTGTTTTATTTTTGCGACTTTGTTCTCAAGACTTTGAATGCCAGGTAAGGACAAAACTTTAGCAAGTTTTGTCAAGAATCGTGCAATTTTAAATTTGTAGAGATATTGCCAACATTTTAACTATATCGCGTAATGGAAAGTTTTTACAGGAATGGTTAGCTTTCCATGGAGGCTGAAAAAGATGTTTGGTAGTTATAGGAGAATCCCATTTTATAGATGTTCAGTATCTACAACTTTCACAACCTTTAGCTATATCAATGTCTTTTTCAGGCCAAACGGAGTACATTAGAACAAGGAAAACGATTATCAACTGTGACGCGAAAGAAGCTAAAGAAAAGACAGGAGTTGTTGTATCCTTTTAAACTTTAATGATATCCGCTCTACATTGGGAGTTTTCTCCATTTGAGATTTTCGTTTTCTCTGCTAATTTGGGAGATTCTTCTTGAAAATTGACAGTACGATAGGCGGCAAGCTGTTCTTCAAAGCTGCTTATCAGAACAAAAGGAAAAGATCAGAGAAAGATTTATTGTAAAAAGAGCGACATTTCTAACTTTGCACGTTGACAGCTGCTAGAATTTATAGATTTCAGCTTCAATTATTGAGTAATTGCAGTAACCCACGCTGAAGTCAGTATTTATGTATTGTGTTAGCTCTTCTCAAATACTACTGACCTTGTTTGCCCGTCTAGTATAAATTAGAAACTAAAAGCATGACACACAAGTCACTTTTTTACATTTTGCTCATCAGTCAAAATGAGTGATGTTCTTTTACTCATGAGCCACAAAGTATCAGTCTGCCTATAGCTGCAGTAGTGGACAGTTTTGAGGGGGGTTGGGTTAGGCGTCTTGTATGTTGTATTTATATTAAAACGTCGGATAGTGAACTAAAGGTTAACCGAAGTATATACCCAGATGCGGTTAATGTGATAGGATCACATTAAACGCATCCTATCACATTAACCGCATCTGGGTAAATAGTTCGGTTAAACTTTAGGTCAATATCCGACGTTTTCATGCTCTGATGAGTGTCGGACGAAAAAAGCTTTCAAGTATGTTTAAATAATTTCGCCGCTTTTCCGTGCTGTGGTAATGTATTTATATTGCGTATTGTATGTTGTATATGCGTATGTACATATGCGGCTAATGGTTTAACGGAACCCACGACAGTTGCGCCCAACCCCCTTAATTTTAAAACTTGAAAGATTGTGACAGAGTTGCATAAAAATGGTTCTCAAGTAGCAGTAGTTAACAGCATCGAAGAGGGTTTGCCCCCCACATCCCCCGATAAATACACAGCTTCCAGCACTGCATAGCTTTTCAGTCAAACTGACCAGTCAAAATCTTTTAGGAACTTTTAAGGAGTTAATAAAACTAGCCTTTGCCAAACATTGCCATGACATTTTAAGCTACTGATTCGTTGGTATGTCGCCATTGGAGTTTGTATAAACATTCTACATATGGCCATTAGCAAACGTTTTGCAGAATGTCAACAACGTTGTATTTCTCAGTGTATCTGTTGGATGTTTTCTTTAATGCAATTCAGAAACGATTACTGTATAGCAAGACCTCAGTCGTCACCATCGTTTACGGGCGATCAGAGCTCAAGGAAGCAGCGAAAAAGCTGGGATATCAGGTAGGTTTATCCAGTTACTGTTAGTGCCTATGCCAAGTTAGCATTTATAGCATCGGCACTTGCTGTCTCCTACTATTTTATTCTTGACAGGTTTAAAGTAATTGATGCCGAATTACACGTTTTTTTTAATAGGAAAGGCCAAATGGGCAAAGTCGTAAGAAAATCACAAGGCTCAATTTCCAAAATTAAGGGTTTTTGTTGGTCAAAAATCGATGTTACGTCGTTATTAGCCTAAATTTTAAAGATGGAATTCAAATTGTAGTATACAAGATTAATAAATAAAGGGTAACCAGTTTTAGCCAGTTAGTTTCACTAGAAGTTAAGAAACTTTTAAGAAAATCTCAGGCTCAATTTCGGGAAGATTTAAGAAAATTGAGGCTCACAAAAAATGATAGTTTTCTTATAGAAAAAGTGTAATGTCTTGAAATTCGGATTTATAACTAGGAGTTAAGTGCTTTAAGCATCTATTTGAATCGTCTGGGCAATTTCAATTTACCATTCGACCTAATCCTGGATCTTCAGAAATATTTTGCTCTCAAATGCCTCTCTTTAGCTGGTTCTTATATTTACATTTACATTTTGCTCACGAGCAAACCTTTGAGGAGAACACCGTACAATCCTTTTGCTTTGTTTCTTGATTTGGTCTGAGCGTGCGTAAGTAAAGATTTTCTTAGCATTGCGATCGCACACGCAAAGTGATTTGCGCGCGTTAATTGCCGCACGTGCAGTATTTTGCTCATGACAAGGCCTGGAATTCCCACGCTTTTTCTACCCCAATAATAAGGACTTTTAAGGAGAAAAAAGGAGAGGAGATTTTCTAGCAATTTCTAAGGAAGATATGGCTCGTTCATGTTAACAGCTTCTTCCATACCGACAAGATCTACCTTAAGCCGGATCTCCTCAGGCGGAAAATCTGGTACTCGAAACTGTTGCGGTGGAAAATCTAGTAGAGAATTTCATTCAGCTGATTTACAAAAGGCCCTTCACTAAAAGCACAAAAACTTACAAAAACCTAATCTAAAAGTTGAAAACCATTAATAAGAAATTGCCTAGTACATAACTATAAAAGAATTACAAAAGGCAATCGATATAAGCAGAAATAAACTAAATACTTTTTTAAAGTATAGCAGAGAGTAGTTCTACTTTCCGCAGCGTGAAATTTTTCTGCCTAGTGGAGATTCGGCTTTATCGATCTATTTCATAAAGTAAAATTATAAACCCAAAAAGGTGGACTGTTTCTATAAGAACTTCTGCAATACACTGGGATGAAAAATTTGATATTAATTAAGGAGCTCTAAGGATCAATGAGGCTTGCGAACCCTGTTACTACATGTATGGAATTATCGTTTCAAATGTGGGAAGGCTACATATGGTTCATGGCTTAGATTAGATGGGTTACAGTTGGTTCTAGCTTTGGCTCAGGAGATATTCCCACGAGATACTTAATATTATACGCGTTTTTTTTATAAGAAAATCATTATTTTGCCTGAGCCTCAATTTTCTTAACTTTTCCCGAAATTGAGCCTCAGATTTTCTTAAATTTTTCTTAACTTTTGCTGAAATAAACTGGCTAGAGTGGTTTACACTTTCGTTAATACTATTGTATACTTGAAGTTGAATTCCATCTTTAACATTTTGAATGCAATAACGACGAAATTACCGATTTTTGGCCTATAAAAACACTTAATTATGGAATTTGAGCCTCGTGATTTTCTTACGATTTTCTTAAGATTTTGACGATTTGAGCCTCATTTTCTTATAAACTTTTTTCTTATAAAAGAAAAGCGTGTATTGCTATAGAGTTCATTAGTGATGACGTCATAAAAATATATTTTTAGATTGTTCATAATTTGACAGCATGGATTGAAAGCGCACCTCAAAATAGGCATGTGTTGACACTTTTAGATGAATATTGTCCAATTGGACTGAAACACAACCAGTTGAAGACAGAAACCTTGTCGTACAAGCCTCTGTATTTTTCTCCTGGTTTTAAATGTTTGGAAACAGACTCAAGATACAGTGGAACTATGCAGCAGTCATTTGCCTACATCTTAGTCATTATTTTTCAGATAGAGCTGAAAGTTGTCAATAGTAGCTATTTCTATCCACTTTTTCAAAATTTTGAATCATCTAAAATTAAGGAGTTTTCATGACGTCACACTAATGAGCTCTATTGACTTCACTATTAGAGATTGTGTTCCTTCATTCATTGAGGTTAAAGTCAGGTGGCTAATGATCTTTACTTGGCATAACAGTACTGCACACGTATTTTGTATGGTTTTCTATGAGGGTAGAAGAGTGTCATATCCTCTGTTCAAAACTCCAGTTTTGGTATCTGGAATAAATACATGTGTTTATTTTATAAGAAAATTTTTCACCCCAGTACCAACACTTTTGTTATCTTTTTCACGAATCCAGTAAAAAATCTTGCTTAGCAAAAATTTTTTGAGTTTCAATGTTTTCCACATGCACAGTAGAGAAAATGAGGAGCTCCATGTAACCTGAAATTATGATAAATCTTATTAAATAGGTTAAATTGTAAGAGGAAAGCCAATATGGCATACATATCATTTTTTACACAGATAAATTTGTATTTTAAATACTTAAAACCTTTCTTAGGTCTCAACAATCCTGTACTGAACTTTCTTAACTTCTCTGAATCCTACAATTTGTCATCTTTTAAATCTAACATGAACAAACTTGATCTTATCTCCCTCTCTACTTCTTATACTTCCCCATTTCCTCAGTTTTTCCTTTGTTGGGGCTTTGTTATAGGTCCTACAGCCTTTCCCCGAATTACTTAATAGAAAAAAACTTACTGAGCAGTTGAGTACATCTTTCTTACCAATATAAAACATGTAACCCAGAACATCAGTGGTAGTTTTTCAAGAAAAATCAGGAGGGCAGAGTTGCTGAATCAAAACAAAATGTGGTTTACTCATGAGCAAAATGTGTATTTAGCCATTAGTTCACTACTTTTGCTAACACAATGTCATCTATGGGCACTTTGCTCCCTTACTAACTACTTCTGCGGGGCATTTATTTTGAAATTGTTGCAGCATTGTTAGCATTTTCCTCCGATGCCATTTTGTATTTTGCAATAACTTATTTGATATTGGCAGGAATGGATGATTTGCCAGGCAGTACCCAACAAATTCTGAGTTTTCTTTTGCTTCATTCTCCCTCAGGCTAGATTTCAATAATGTGTAAACAGCAACAGATCTTTTCAAGCTCACCATTTTGTTCATGCATACTGGTTATTTTCATAGCACTGTATTTCATTGTCTGTTCAACTTATTCTATGTTCATCTTGCTTGTGATCTTTAAATTGGAATTTTTAGGGTTGTTCACCCAGTACCCAGTAATGGCTCACCTTTCCACTATGCAAGAAACAGGTATAGACATTGCTACATATTAAAGATTGTCCACATTGAATTTAAGAATACTTAATCAAAACTTGCAGAATACATTACCATCATCATCACAATAACATTCTTTTTCTGTTATTTTTGTCATCATCATCATCATTGTCATTGTCATCCTCATCTTTTCCAGCATCATCTTTGTTATCATGATCATTGTCACTTTCGTCCTTTGTCATCATCATCCTTGCCAGCATCATCAATGTCATCGCCGTCATCCTCACTATCATCATTATCATGTCTGTCATGATCATCATTATCATAATCATCATCCCTTTACCGTTCATGGAACCTTGTACTAACCTTGGGGTTACCAGCATCACCATCAACATCAACATCATTGCCATCATCATCACAACTGCCATCATAACCCACAGAAGTGTCCTCTAGCAATGTAGGTTATGCAATGACAGAGGCATGTTGAAGTTGTCAGTAATCATTTACCTTGTTGGTAGTTATTAGGCTGGTCAGTAGAAGCTTGAATTGTGTTCATTGCTCATTGGCAATTCCACAATCTTTAATACCTTTTCAATCAATTTCTATTGTTACATCCCCCATTCAAAAGCCCTACATTACACCACTGTACAACACTATCATCCACTATCATTCTTTTAAAACTTCCCTAAACTGAAAGTAACTACAGTTTTTTGGTGGAAGATCCCATCCATCAATGAAATGGGAAAATGTTGTTTTGCACCAATACAATTTACACAGAATGAATTAAACAACACCAGTTTTTGCTTTGTTTGACAGTAGAGGTGCTGACTGCATGGTGGTTCAAGCCACCTCTGGGCAATGCCAGGGAGCTGAAGCCCCCTCTGAAAAATTGAAGAAACCCAAGAACTGTCATGATAATGATATTGACACTTCTGTTGTGAATCTGTTATGCTTGTTTGGATAGCCTTTCCTTTTGCTATCTTCAGTGATACATGTGATATAACATATAAGAGTGCATTTGTGATAGGCAATTTTCTAATTTTATAATTTTGAGCCCCCCCCCTGAGAAGATCAAAGCTAGCACCTGGGTTTGGCACCAAGCTAGCTTGAACTTCAAAAGTTAAAGAACTGCAAGTACCATTCAAAGCAGGGAGTAGATAACTTATGCCCTTTCCTGCTTTGGATGGCACTTTTGATGAGCAGATTGTGTATTTTATAAATTTATGGTTTTAGTTCAGTTTTAGTGATATATAAAAAAACAACTGCCTCTCATCTCATTTTGCTGAATTCAATTATTGTTATTGTGCAAATGGCATATGTTGTTTGCCTGCTATAATTTGCCAATCCCTGAGTGTATGTGTAAATAAAAGAATCATGCTCTAAATTTTGTGGTTATGAATCATGTAACAACAAATCTGTAATTATATGCCATTTAGCATGTTTATGCATATCCCCCTCCCCAGTAGTACAGAATTGGTCCTGGGATAAGCCCAGAAAGCATAAACAAAACATATATTTCCTCTTTGTTACAGAGATAGAAAAGTTAGTCAACAAATACATGAAGTAGCAGCAACAGAAGTTCATTCTACTGCATCACAAAATGAAGCACCCAAAGGACCTGCAGCAAAGAAAGGACCAAGGAGGAAAGTTATTGCTGCAACCTTAAATCGCAAGAATGAGTCATCAAATGGCTGATGCATTTAAGGTTAATTTGTTTATTTGGGTTCTGCTGTTTGTAGTGTTCTCCTAACATGTTAGATGGATTTTGTGGGCTTAAAAATGTCAGGAGTATAATGTTTACCTCAGTTCTGCTGTTTGTGGCATTCTCCTAAAATGTTATATGGATTTTGGGGGTTTAACAATGTCAGGAGGAAAATGTTAACCTCAGTGCTATTGCACAAAAACTGGATATACCTTAAGTTATGAAGAGTCAGGGAGTAAGAGCAAAAAAGTTTACCATTTCAGGACAGTAAAATGCTTGATGTTTTAACTTACCCAGTTAATAACCTTGCAGTGTTATTGCAAACTGTTGATTGATTTTGTTTTCTCAAACAAAATAACTTTCAATCCGGTTGCAACATGTTGTCAAGCGTGGTATTCTTATTAGCAAAATGGATTGTATTATTTAAAATATTGATATATTTTATATTTCTACACTCACCCCTAATCATTCCCATTACAAAAATACTAAGAATAAATAGGATGAGGGCTACAATGACCCATGTTTCCATGTGACAAAGGAGTCTTTCTTTTTCATGTTCATAAGACAGCTTTCAGTAAAAATAGAAGTAACTTTGAGAGAGAAAATGTTGTCTTTCTGTTTGTATTTATGCATGCCCATTGGTTTTCTAGCTATTTATAAGATAATCAGAACATTATAATCAACATTTATACCTGAGTTGTTTTTATGAAATGTTAATAGTTATCAAAGTTCATGTAAATGAATTTAAAAAATCATTTTGCACCTTTGCATCTCAAGGCATTAATAACAAAGAGCAGAAGATGTACTTTTATGGAGAAATTCTCATTGGTTTATTAAAGCTGGCAAATATTATCTAATATATTGACTCAGAACAGAATTGTAATCAATTTGCAGAGAGGGGCAGGATACACAGTGTTGTCTGAATGCATCTTGAAATTACCACACTATGTCAATAATGAAAATGAACTATGTAAAGCAAGATCGTCTAGAATTTTGCAGCAAACCGGCCTTCAGACACTTGCTCATCCCATTTCTCAATCTGCAAAAAGTAAAATATGAAATTAATTCTGAAAATAAAATAACAAGGCATTCTTGAGTCCCAAATAGATGTTGCAGTAAGGTAATTAATTCTCAGAAAGTTTCCCACCCACAACAGTCTTATTTGAGATACCACAATTATTAAAAATAGCTGATATTTCCAAGCAATGTATGTTTTATCTCTAAGTTCTTGTGCTCCTTGAATGCATTTGTAAGAACCATTAAATAAAATGTATACAAGACATGCATTTTTCACCTAAGGTTTCTAACCACCATGCTTATCCAGGCTCTATTCAAATTAGATGTTTGATTTCCCAGCCACCACACTTATTCTAAGCACTGCACACCTGTGAAAAATGGCCCAAATTTCAGTTTACTATGCTTATTCCAAGCACCAACGGGGTGGCCAACAGTGAAATGAAATTCTTTTCCAGGGCTTTCCTGGGGATTTTCTGCCAAATTTTAGGGGTTTTCCAGGGTACCTTTGACTATGCTTTCGAAAAATATAATTGCCACACACAGGTCTTCTGTCTGTACCCATCCACCTTTCATTCTGTGTTTTACTTAAAATTTTGTGTCCGTTGTTGGAAAAAGAGGCTGCTTGCCACATGACAAATGATACATCTTTTTTACTCCC
>WIPJ01001340.1:0-95571 GCA_018155075.1 Cassiopea andromeda
TCCATGCACTGACAGTTTCTACTCTGCAGTCATTGTATACATCAACTGCAAGTTTTAGAAGCAATTGTAAGGTCTCAGCTTTACATTTCTTCACTATTCGTACCCAGGGATGAGCATCTGACATATCCTTCCAAGCATCATCAAGCTTTTTGAGTCGTAATGCCTCTTCGTGGGCAGCAGAACATAAATGGTCAACTATCAAACGAAGCCTGTCCTTACCATCAACACGAATTCCTTGAGCCACAGGTATTCGACCATTGACGGTGAACCTTCTAACATGCATTTCAAGCTGGTTACAAACAAGGCATTTCATGATAGGCCTTTGCCTTTTCTTTCATATCTAACTTCAAGACAGCTCTCAGACATAATAAGCCAGTTTAAGTCTAATTTCTTTCCTTTGTACCAGTGAGTTCCAAATTCATCTTGTTGTTTTGCATTTTCAGTAATAACAGTTGTAGTGTCACTCTTTGCCACTTTGCTGGAGGGTGGCGAGGATTCATCATGCAGTAGGCCTTCCTCTAGTACTTCTGCTGCATTTTCAACCTCAACAGTGTCGCTATCATTCTTTCCAAACATTGACAAAATCGACTTCTGACCCACAGCTGAGGCACATTCTTTCAAAGCTCTTTTCTTGCTTTCGAGTCGCTTTTGGTGCCCACTCTTCTCTGTTTTCTTCATTTTGAAATTACGAGATTAGATATAGGTCATTGAGATAGGTAGATCGAAAATAAAAATATTAAAAGCACGTGTTTGAGTGGCATGTGTATCAGGCTCGCAGATTGAATTGAATTGATCAATTCCTAGTAATCGAGGTCAAAAGGCGAAACTGAGGCTCTTGAGGGCAGTCAAAGCTTCGAGAGAAGAGACGGGAGAGACTTGTCCCAGTCGCAGACCCTTGCACAAAGTTGAAAGAACAATGGAAATGAAAACAACAAAACAAATCATGGTACATAATGTGAAAAGGGCCCCTAACTACTGGGGCAAAATTAGAATTTTTTGCTTCACTACTGGGCCAGATGAAGGGGCCTACTGGGGCAGAAACCCCACTAGTTGCAATGTTAAAAGAGGCCCTGATCTGCATACACATTTACCTTAGAGTACTTGATTGAAAGAAGTAGGCCATTTATGTATATCCAAAAACGCAACTGAGCTAGGCATGGTCCTTGTGGAATGCCACACTTGGTTTCATCTAAGTTAGTTAGATACCTATTAACCTTACAGCATTGCTTGCGCTTTTTGGGATATGGTAAACACCAAAAGTATTCCTTACCTTGTATGACATACATTTGCAATAGAAACTGGACATGAAACCATTGTTCTAACAAGTACTTGTCCTAATGCAGCACGCGTTCGGAGCTCATAAGTGGGTTTCTGTAAATTTGGAATAGGGTATCTGGTGTAATCGGGATTCGTGTTCTTAACTATTTTGTAAAAGAGAATTAGATGCCTACCTCAACGTCAAAATTTTAACGATTTCTATCCGAGCTCTTTATACAATTTCCCCCTAGAAGTTCTTCTCCAATTCGTCAGTCATTGCATAGGCAGCAGAATGCTGCGCAGATTCCAGTGCTCTTCTATTTAATGTCTTAAAAACACTATAACCTTATCCATAGATGTTTCCTGGAGTGTGATTTTTGGCATCACCAAAATCTAAATGCTGTCGAATGCAAAGTTTACATTTTTCATTTGAAATTTAGAGAGGAGTTAAAGTAATCCTATTCCTTGCCTGCATTTGTAAATAGCAGCATTTATATGACTAATAATGGATATTTTTTAATGTAAGATGACTCCAAGTTGTGTGTGCTCCAGGGCCTTTCTTACAGGGAAACTCCTCAAGAATAAAGGTGGATAATTGATGGGTGATACCTCTTTGGAGAAATTTACCTCCACTGCCTGTTTGGCTGGGTCTAGGTTATAGAATATTCTCCATTTGAGTGCCCATAGACTGATCAACTTCAATACATGATCCATGCTGTTAGCAGAAGTGTTGGCGTGGCGCCGCGAACGACGGTAGAAATAGATGCATCACAAGCAAATAGATTTACTTGCATTTCAACCCAACTGCTAAATCAGTAATGTAAAGTAAGAAGATGAAAGGGTCCCAAATGTGAACCCTGTGGAGCCACTATATCAATACTGCTCCGTTTGAATGATTTTGCATTCAAAACATTTGCTGCTCTCTATTGGTCAGGAACTTTTCTATTAATAAAAGTTAAGAACAGTGAGAATCAGAATGCTAAGGTTCCTTCAAGCATACTTATGTAACAGTGAACATTCTAATCTTCATCTCACTGTTCCCTATTCTGGGTAACTCCTGTTGCTCGAACCTTCTAGAGCTTTTGAAAAGATTGACACAGGATCCCAGGCTGTGTTTAGCCTGACATGAGAGAGATTGTTTTTGTAATGAAAAGGCATCTACATTTTAAGCTAGAATTGTATTCTTTTCCGTTACTCGTACATTACATTGCGTTAACTCAATTTCAAAACTGATTTTATTATTTAATTGTAGCGCATTTCAGCATTCGACGCATATTTTGTCATTTCTGTAACGACTCACTGTATCAAGAAAAAGCATTTGGTAAAGAATACTGTACATTAAAATGTGTTGATTTAATTTCTACCACTGATTTCATTATTTTATTGCAGCGCAATCCAGCATTCGACTCACAGTTAGTTACTTCTGTGACGAATCACTTGGTAGAGGCTGATATTGGTGCCCTTTCTAGGTGTCTGTTTAATTATTTTTCTCTTTCGGAGCAAAGTTTTCTTCCAATGGAAATACAAGCAAACCTTCGCAAGAAAGAAAGATGTTTAGGAGACAACCTCAAAGGATGAAAAGTGCTTCTGTAGTGGGCAGTAACATTTTACCACATAATATGGAAGAAATAACAGGCCGCAATGATGAAGAATATGTTAAGAAAGGAATGAAATTGAGGTCTGCAGAGAATAAAAAATCATATCGCATCGGTGTTGCGGATGAAGAAAGGACATCATTGGGTAAGCATAAATCGAAAGGTATGCCTTGTATACATAGAAAGAGACCATCCTCAACAGAACTGCATGACTACAATATTGATGAACCATTGGACTCTGGTAGTTTTGACAAGTTAGAGAATAAACAAAACAGTTTAGCTTCGAATTCTCCTTTTACGCCGTCAGAGTTGGTGGAAGGTTTTCCAGTTGATGAAAACAGGGAAGAATTATTCAATAGTAAGGCCACCAAATTTCAGATGAAAAAGAAAGCAAAGAGAAAGCGCATACAGAGAGTTACTTATTCGCCAAAAAAGAAGAAGATCAAAGTTGAAAAAATTAATAACGGCGATAAAGGTTACTTATGCAAAGAATATGTTGAAAATAATGTAAATGAAGCTAAAGAAGAGGCAGCACAGAAATATGGTAAGAAATTAATTAGTGTTTCATAGTAATTGCTTTTCGCTTACGTCAAATTATGTACCATGTTTGCTCAAATACATTCCGTCCTATGACAAACTCCGCCACTTTCAGCAGAAAACTTGTAGAACCGCTTCCCCAGCGTGAACATCGCATCATCAAATTCTTGCCCCAGAACATATCTATCTCCGGCCACCACTCAATCTGGCACTACTTTAGCGGAAAGGGTTCTTATGTATGAAAGTAACACGATATTTTGGCATGATGCTGATGTGTTCTGTACATGTTGCACTTGTTTGAATCTGCCAACTTCCTTTTCTTCACCGCTGTCTCCAAACTAAAGAGCGCTACCAAAGATCGAGCACGCAAACTGAGCAGCACTGTGTAAATTCGAACTCTATATTGCCAAGGATGGTGAACATTTATAAATTTCCCTATGCATAGCGTAGATCGGCTTGATCTGATAAGGTAGTTGCTTGCTGCGGGAAACTCCAATACAAGGTGAAGCGTCAGGAAGAGCTAAAGTTAGTAGTGAGCTAAGAGCTAGAATTTAAATCAATCTGTAAAGCATCTCAGCGGTGATACTTACAACCATCTCTTGAAAGGTCAAAGGATCATTTCATATTCATATTCACATTATTTTTTACACGAATAACCCTTCAGCTATATTAAAATAAACTAAACTTTATAGTCATAATAATAATAATAAGTCATAATGGTTTACTTACAGTAACAAAAATTAAAATATACCTTAGGCTGTTCTTCCAGGGGGTCGTGTTTGATTTATTCTCAGCTCATCAAATAAATTTTCAGTTGTTTCCACTAATAAATAAATAAATAATAATAAATAATAATAAATAATAAATAATAATAAATCATAAATAAATAAGTAAATAAATAAATAAATAAATAAATAAATAAATATCAAAAGGGTTGTGAAGGGGATGTCGTACCTTCTTTGAATAAGGCTTTTTGTCAGGAAATCTATCCTTGTGTCAGCTAAACTTACCATATTTTGGAAATATATTAGTAGTAGTCTAGGAAAGGGTCATCAGCACATCCTTGAGCTCTTCTTAACCTTGTTGGAAGTATTGAGCCCCACAAGTTCCTCAATCTCAAATGCCAAATAAACGTTCCTCCCGATCGTTATATTTTCGATTTTCCACAGCCTCTGGACCTCATTAGGACCACCCGTTTATTCATTTTAAGGAAATTGAAATTAATTACTTACTTTTTAGTATATTTTCTTATTTTTTAGTAGTTTTCAGGCCAAAATTTAAGGCAAAAGAACGTAATTATGTGTGTATTATAGTTTTATGTTTTGTGATGACCTGACTTTGAATTTTTCCACTGTTTTATAATCATTGTATAGCGTTTTTCAAATTCCTACCCCCTGTTTACTTTGCTCCCCAGATTATTAAATGTTGGAACTCTTTGCGCCCCCTTTTTATTAGGCTGCCATGTTTAATTGGCGCTTGAGAGTATATGCATTCTCCTTGCCCTACGTAAGTTGGAAAATAAAATTTTCTTTTTGCTTCAAAGTAATGGTAGATGTATATAACTTAATACTGCATTAGCGCACAAACTGGTCAAGCAGATCGTGACGTCACAAATCATGCGAGTGGTGACAGCCAGTCCGGCGAGCCCTGAAACTGACTTATCTGATCCCTAGTGCTCGACCGAACTCGGGTAAGAACCACTGCCCTATTACTTAACTGAGTATATTGTATAGAAAGAATATGCAAATTACAGTAGTTGTATTCAGGTAAAAATGCATACAACTAATGCATTCTGATAAAATATATGCTAATACAGCGTAAGTGTGTATTAATTTGGCAATACAATATTTTAATATTATTGCTTAATGTGTACAACTTTTGTTATGTTTTTGGAGATAATATTTGATTAGCAAAAAATTTGACTTCAGGAGTCGTTTTTTATATTTTGCCTTAGCTAATGTTCTATCTACGGTATATGTAAACCATCTGCTAAAAAAGATTGGGTTCCTACCACTCAAAAAAGTTGTGTTGTTTATGAATTTTCGTGCCGATGTGAAGCTCGGTACGTAGGACGCACTACACAGAGACTAGCAGACAGAATAAAACAACATGTCCCCACGAGCATCAGGAAGAAAGGCAACACCATAAGAGAACAGCCACCTCGTATATGTAAAAAGAACAATTCTAAAATTAATTGTGAGTCGGCCATAGGACAACACCTAATTGCAAATCCAGAATGCGCCAAAACATAGAGAACCGCAGACCCCAGTTTTGGAATCACTAAGATAGAAAGTTGAAAACAAACGATCATAACATACACACTAGTTTGTACACGGAAAACTGAAATGTAATTTGTATATAATCTTATTGACGTCCTTAGGTCTCCAACACATAGAATTCAGCTTTCCCAAGCCGATTAATACTTTCTTACCAACTACTTTCGTAGTTTAGAAACATATTTCTTACAAAAAAAACGTTTTTTGATTCAGATTCGCCAATATTGCAGTTAGTTAAACTTTAAACAGCTTTATTTAACCAAAATGGACCAAGCAATGAAATGACAAAATTTAGCGAATTGAGAGACGCAATAACAATCAAGACTGTGGTTATGACGGTTGTGCTTTATGCTAATGACAGCAGTCAAAACACATTTATTTATTTTTGTTTTTTAACGTAGGTAATTTCAAGTACGTTCATTCGATGTATAAGAGAAGCAATGATCTGTCATTTACGTGGCAGCTAAACTTCAAGTAAGTCCATACACGCATTTTTTTATAAGCAATTTCAACTCGGGCTCAGTACTAAAAATTGCTTAGCTGGAAGGCAAATTTGAGTTTTCAAAGTTGCTTAGCAATTGCTTAACTTTTCGTTCGTGTTTTTGAAGATAGATTAGAAAAATGTAAATATACGGCCATATAAACTGAAAACGGTTTGATAATTGGTAAGTATTGAAAGTCAACAAGTATTGAGGGCTGATAACGCTTGCAAGGTTATTCTTGTTAACAAGGTGGTGTCAGTTTACATTTCCTGTTGATTACTGAAAATACAATTTTTCAAATTGCTTAGCAGTCTTCAGTCCAGTACTAAAATTGCTAAACTTTTTGCTTTGCCGAGTACTGCTTTGCTTATAAACAAAAACGCGTGTAATGAGTAGGAGCAGAGACACTGAAAATGAATGGAAGATCTCAGGATACAAGAGTGATATGAACTTGTTGCTGTGAACCCAAGAAGGCGAAAGAAAGAAGGCGAGAAAAGTTTATGGCAACGAGGGCATCGTGATAGTAAGAATAGGCACCAACTCTACTGACAATAGAAACAGTGCAGCGCAAGAACTGGACAAAAATAAATAGAAATGCATTGAGCAATTTCATGCTTGAACAGCTAGAGGAAATTTGTAGCTAAGAAAAAGCTGAAGAAGATAGGCCACTGCTCTTTACGGATTGTTATGACATATCTCATTGCCATAGAAACAAGACCATTTAAGGTGCATTTCAACTTACAGAACATTTTCCGCAAACAGGTACAGAACGGAACAGAAAAGCTCGTGGGCATGTGCGATGGTCATGTGAAAAGGAAAATTTTCTGTTCCGTTGTGGTCTGGGTAAAGTTGAATCAAGTTCAAATTTTTCTGTCCTTTCCATGCGGAAAAGACATCGTATGATTTGAGCAGCCAATCAGATAACTTTGTTGCATGACTAGTGCATGTAAACAACACGACGTGGCTACTTGACTGACAGCAGTCAAAACAGATTTGTTTATCTTTGTTGTTTAAAGTAAGTAATTTTAAGTACATTCATTCAATGTATAAGAGAAGCAATGATCTGTCATTTAGCTGGTAGCTAAATTTCAAGTAAGTCCATACACGCAATTTTCAAATTTCAAGTAAGTCCATACAGGCAGAATAAATAGAAGCACCATCATCACAGAAAAATTCGAACTATTCAATATCAGGCCTAGTTAATGCATTGAGCAACTTCATACTTGAACAGCTAACGACAATTTGCAGCAAAGGAAAAGCTGAAGAAGATAGATCAATGCTCTTTACGGATTGTTATGACATATCTCATTTATCAGTGCTGCTACTCTTGGAAAAACAGATACAATACACAGAGCAACAGCAGGATTTTTTTGTGCATGATAGGTATTCCCAATACACCAGACAAGGCCATAATACTATAATAAAAGGATGTCACCTTCCAAATATAAACTTTTCTACACCTTTATTTCCCATTTGGTGAGCATAGTCAGTTGACCTCTAATGTCACTTGTATCATAAAAATACTTGAAAGAACATCATTTCTTAGGGACTGCTTGTGTACTCAGTTGAATTTAAACTTTTGAAGTAGGATTGGGAGATAAGATTATCTGGACACAATTCTAGGGAAGAGTGATCTCATAAGACTGACCTTATATCCTCCCTTCCAGTATTTGTGAATGATCAGCCATTGTAGTGGACATTTTTGTAGGCTTCAGCCTTGTATGGCATTATATTGAAGATGTTCTAAGTTTATGATATGGCATTACCAATGGTACTTCAAAGTTACATATGTATCTGCATTGCCACCAATATCTGGAAAAAGTCTACATGCATAAGACTACTTTGGGATAAGTAAACTGGTGAAGCCATTTGTACTGAAATCTCCAGTTCTAACCAGATTTAACAGTGGATGGAAAGCTAAACCTTTGAAATTAAACATTATATACAACATCACATCTTTCATGACAACTCAACTTGCCAACGGTCTAATAAAAAGAATCAATATTACATTCGATCTTACTGCTTGTCATATCAGCTGTACTAGAATATGGTGCTTTCAGACTACAGACTACATGAATTTAAAATTGAGGGTGCTGACTTTTCTTTCCTAGTGCAATCGGAAATATTCTCCTAAATTGACAAAGAAGATAGAAATGAGTGTAATGCTTTGACTTTGGTAAATACAACTTCTGAGTGCTGAAATTTCAGGACATTTACATGTACACTTCAATTATGCACTACAACCAGATACAATATGGTTTGGTCTTAAAGAACTAGAGCCCTTGCAATCTGTATATACAGACTAAATAGATTTGATATGTTTGAGCTTTCACAAGCTTTTTCTCTAGGATACAATATTGACTTGCTTAACAAGGTCGCAAATTCATTACCAGATTCAGGACAAAGTGAGAGAATTGGCAGTCCTACAGTAGCAGAAATATCTATATTGCATGTAAAAATACACCATCTTTCGTCCATGCAATTCTTCAGAGCCTCCACCTCATATCACATGTTCGGAAAAATTGCTCTTGGTACTATTGAGCACACCATTTGCTTTACCAGCTACCGACAAAAAAGCACTTTCCAATCTGCCTAAAACTAATACAACTCTACAGAGGTCCCTGACTTTTGAGGCTCAGTATTGGTTACAATTTTAGCATGTATATTGTTGGGAAAACTCCTTCACATGCAGCTATTACGTAATCTTGTTCATTCAGTACTTTAGTATCATGACTCAAGTTGTTTTTCTTTTTCATCACTACAGGAGAATAGAACTAATAATTAAAATATTTTTTATGTACGCAGATTTATTGTTAGAAGGCTTATCAGGTAGGTACACCTTTCCTGTTGACTTAAATTTTATTGGTTCGTTTATTCATGAGACATTGACTAGTAATGTGTATTTGGGTATATTAAGGGGGTACTGAAGTAGAGAACGCTAGAGAAGAGAAGAACGAGTATACAGATGCACAGTAGATGATGGAATGATAAAGGGCATATAAGTCAAAATCACAGTGTTTTCTTCGTGGAGTCTTCTTGGTCTTCAAAATTGAATCAGCGTTTCAAAGTATAGATTTGAATTTATACAACATATATTGATTTAGATGCAGATGCCATATGTATCTAAATCAATAAAATAAAGGTAAGTGATTCTAAGTTATTTCACTTCGGCTGCAAGACGCTGCGAATAGACACACATATGACCAAAGAGGCGATGAAGAAGGAGAAGCCATCAATTGGAACTTGTATCATGGTTGTTATATTGTTTCTGGTTTGTAGCTTGCCACTGTTCACATAATTCATTATGCAGGTAAGAAGGATTGGGCTTCCGGTATTTCTCGACTTTTTGAGTGTCGCGAAATCCCGAGATAGCAATTATTTCCCGCGAATTCCCGAAACCAATATTTTGCAATTTCAGGTCAAAATTCAGACGAAAAGTCATTCGTTTATAAGACTTTATCCAAAATAGGTATTGGAAGGTCAATGTCCATATTACTGGTGGATTTCAATCCTGGGCTAGTCAGATTTCATGGTACTTTGCCAGCAAACACCATGGTAAAAGTTGTTGATAAACGTTAAAAGAATTTGGCATTGATTCTTTTAGAGAAATACGTGCTGTTACGCACTTTGTTTTATAAAAATACCTAACAGTTTGCTGAGCCACAATATTCATAAATGTGTCTAGTTTTAAGCCTAAAAATATTCTTACATCATTCTTAAATGTCAAAGGTGTAACTTCGTCTGGAAATGAAAGGGAAATTTTTGTTCCTGTGTTCTACGTAAGGACAGATTTTATTTCATTGATTGAAACTTGCAGGTGTAATAAAAACCTAAGGTGACCTCCAGCCTCCCTTTGTCACCACCAATCGCCACCTTACGAACTGTGTCAGACAGTTCCGAACCGTAGTAATAATACAGCTATTATGGACTACCAACAACTAGTATTTTCGTACACAGTTGTACACTAGTTCAACTGCAAAACGTAAACAGTATGTTTTACGCCAAGATGGCAGCCACATCAAGATGTCAGAGAATCTCACTACAGCTGGTTAGAGGAAGATAATGATGAACTGAAAGGAGATAGGACAAATGGCGGTTAAACAAGCTTTGTGTTGCTTTAAAGTGAGTAGTGAGCTAAGGGAAACTTTGATGGGGTGGAATATCACACTTTGCCAACAAAACAACTACCCTCGAACCCCCAATTGTCGTTTTTTTTATCAGTAATGGACTGTGTATCAGCACTGTTACTGTAACACAAATTTGCCAACAGGCCTAATGTTGGGGGGTGTGCCAATGAAAATACCCTCTATGACTACATCCTTGATTACTTTGATTTCACTGCAAGACTGCTACGGCTACGCAGATGATATTCAAAGGGCTTTTGACTCCACCCCAATACTTGCAAGATACAACTCTTACGAAGGCTTTGTCATTTTGCATACGCAATCGCACGCTCCAGCGTACGCTCAAATCAAATTCTGTTTACGATTCATCGCATTCGCAAACAGTAGTTCTTTAACGCTAGCTGTGAACTTAAAAGTCCCATATCACTGTCTGTAAAGGCCTTGGCCCTTAGCTTTTTACCATAATCTAAACAAAAACACGTTCACCATCATCATTATTTATTTCTGACTTTAAGGAGCAGCGTCTAATCTGATGGTGAAGAACTTTACAGTTATCAATTAAACTGCAGTAATTTTATTATCTCTGTGAAAATATATGTTTCTTAACAAACATGCATCTTAATTGCAAGTTACTCTTCTTGCGCATTGTTTCTCTATTTGATTTGCGCTTACGTGCGTAGGTGTCTTAAGAGCGCAATCGCACGCGCAAAGTTACGCGCAAAGTTTCAACAAGTTGTTTTCGTGCGCTAATTACCACACGCGAGGTATTTTGCTCATGAAAACGCCTCCTGGGGTGAATGTTTTTTGGGGCAACAATGTACTGTCATGTATGCTGCCATCATCAAAGAAAACACTCTCTCTCATAACTATCCATTTTCAAACCAACCATTACCGTTGGTAGTTAAAATTTTTAAGAAAAGTAATAATGAAGAAAGACACCAAATGATATATCCAAAATTAAAAGCAAAATTTTCAATCTAATACATAGGAGAACCCATTAAAACTGCAATGCAACAAGAAAATATATTTCACGACGATCTTGCTTTGAAAATGTATCGCTAGCACATTATCATAAATACAAAAATAAAATAAGTGTGCGCTTTAAGCACGTGAGGTAATGAAAAGATACCTAACTCTTGCATGGTGGGGCATAATTTACACGTATACAATATAGGTACACTCAAAGAAAAGTTATGTATAAGTATACATCTGAGGATATCACTGAATTCAATGACAGCGAGTCATCATAGAGACTACTTTTGAGACAAATTTTGGGTCACTAAGAGCATTTTGGCTCAATTCAGGGTCATAATGTACAGAGTAAGCTTCTGAAACTAAGTCTGCAGGCCAGTGGGCAGACCTGTCAACTATCCCGGATTGGTCAGGAGACTCTAGTTTTGACTACTTTCTCCTGGTCTCCCAGATTCCATATATTTACTCCCGGTTCTAAAGACGTCTTCTACCAGAAATCAATAGATCTCTTGCTGCTAATTCATTGGTTTTCTGACATCTCGTTTGATATGTGTGCGATTTATTCGAAAATTGTTCCAATCTGGTACAAAGGTGAAATTGACTTTTCACAACAAAACAATCTTTTCCTGGTGCTAACTGAATAACAAAACTCGCAAAAAACTATAACGGTGAGACTTCTCATGCTCATGATTGTCATTGTTTGCGGGTCATACTATTTATCAGGTATATTTATTCCCTTAAGAAATTTCTGTGATCTCCTTTTTTTGACCAAATCCCTTGCTTTTATGCAGGAAAAATCTACAGTACTCTGATTTTGAAAATTTCAGGTTGACAGGTCTGCAGCTGCAATCTCGAAGACAACACTGTGGCCCCAAAGGGATCTCAAGTTGATCAAGAGTATATTGCTAGTGTGACCCAAGGGGAGAATGGACCTTCAAGGTGCCACCCAGTTTCTTTCTGCCCACCAATAAGCTAGGGCTAGGAAAAATTACTAAATCATCACGGCATAAAATCAATAGGCAGATGGCATTAAGCATTCCATATTCTGAACAAATCATTGAAGCTGTTAGAAAAGAAATTTGAGGGCCATTTTATGATTCTTTCGGACACGTCATGTTCAGCTCAGCTTCACCCTGACTCTGTCTGAAGTTCCCCCTCACCAAATTTAATTTGCTATCCCTGGTATTAATTGAAGAAATTAGGCACAAACAGAAAAATTAAGAATATTTTACATTGACTAATGGCTACTACATTGGTTAGGGTAAATAATTTTGCTATCTACGATGCGCGAGCACACTGCAGGGCAAAAGTGATACTGTTCTTCGATTTTGTGTTAAACTGGCTACTTCTTCAGTTATTTAGACTCGGAAATCTCACTCTTTTTAACCGCAAAATGCCATATTCATGCTATGCTATTGGGTACACAAATCGTAAGATCGAAGAGAAGAGGAATCCTTTATTTAATAGGAAACAAAGTTGGAAAACTCTAATCGAGAAGCGATGAGGCGTTGATTAGATACAAGCACTACTTAATGATGACTGGAAAAACTGCATAACGGTTCAAACATCGAATCAGAAAGTGCGGAGAACATTTCATAACTGTTGTGTACATAGGATCCATAATATTTAAACCTTTTATCAAAGCCTTTATTTGAAATTTGCGTAATTTCTATGTTACTGGTGTTTCTTCTCGCTAGAAAAACTATTAGAGCCATGAAAAATACTGAAAATTCATAAGGAAATCTTTTTGACTTTCTTTGTAAACTTGGCCAATTATTTAGGTCATTGATGTTTCTACGCCTACAGGAAAAAGATTACATGAATTGAGGTGTGGAGGCAAGTCGACGAAAAGTAAGAAACAGTATGATGTGATATGAAAGAAAAGGAAATCCTGCAAGATCTCTGTATGAATTAACAAATAGGAGCAATGCACCAGCCAGGTTTTAGAGTGCAAGTATTTGAAGGCCATGCATTCATTGTAACCATGCTCAGAGAATTGACGAGGAGCTTTTCACCACTGTTCAGCGTTAATTTCGACAAATACTTTGCGTAATGGCAGTTTCAATGCTCACATAATATTTGGGGAATAGTTTTGAAGCAGTCATGTCTTCCAACTTACCTGTCATACAGTTGGGAATCTTGTATTAAAAAGAGGCCTAAAATGCACTCTTAATATCAACAGTTGCTTTCAAAACCACATGTCTTCTAATTTTATGAAGCAAAGTATGGAAAGGGATTCCTTTCAATAAATATGCTTTCAGTTCGTTGCAAAATTTAATACGAAAATCTATAGGTGTGAAAACATGCCTCTGGCCTGAACATTTTCCCTTATGAATACAGGTGCTGCCAGCGCTTTTTTCCCTGCACAATGCCCACGCATGTTGTTTACTTTCTATCCTGACGTCATACGGCAAGGGATCTATACATTTATATTCAAAATAACGCGAAATTAATGTTGTAAAACATGAAGCAATAAATTACAATAGGGAAAAACCATTAATTCATCCCGATAAATTAGACTGCAGAATGTTTTCTTCAACTTACACAAAAAGTTTGAGATAGATAAGTCCAAAACGAATATGATTGTGTGTCATTGGAGGTTATTTTCTTGAAGACCTACAAAGTTACAAGGCAACTTATAAGGAATAACAATACTGACAAGATACAACAATGAATGATAAAAATTATAAAAATTATCAACCAAATTAAAGAGATTATTATCAGTTTAAATTCAGTTGACTAAATATCAGTGTTTAAATGATCAGCTCATAGGAATCAAATGATGCAATTCTACTGATATAAAAGAACAACAAAAATAAACATAATATAAATATGAACAAAAACATGTCCTACAAAATGGAACTGAGAACTAATGCTCCAGCATCAAAAGATATAAATATCAAAATATAAAACACAAATATGACATAAAATATAAAACACAAATATGACATGATTAGTTTGTCACTCATCAAGAATTGCATCAATTTATTGCAAGACATTCTATGAGATTGGATTAACTTATATTTCATTTTGGACATATGTTGGTGCAGTTTATATTCTTGAATACAAACTGCAACAAAATGTGTCCTTTAGTGCTAATAAATGAAATACAGAATGTATGTAATATTTTAAAATATTTGTGATTGATAATGATGATGGTGATGACGATAATAGTGATGATGATAAATATGCTGACTATAATATTGATGATGATTAAAATGATCATGATGATGACAGTATTATCTAGTATAACTAAAAAAATGATCATGATGATGACAGTAGTATCTAGTATAACTAAAAAAATGATCATGATGATGACAGTATTATCTAGTACAACTAATAAATTGTCTAAAGTGCTCTACTAAAAAATTCAAGATATTTTAAGGCCAGGAAGGCACCACGATCTTCCACAATATAACACTATAACAAAAAGCTAAGGTAAAAAGGAGCTTTATAAAATTTGTAATTCACATACCTTTCTGAGTTCCATCCAATGAACAAGATTCACTTGATCTCATAACGCATAAACATGTAGTTATCCTTGGAAAGCATTATCCTTACATGGTTTGGGTTATGCAGCTCAAACCCCATTGATCTAAAGGATCTCATTATGACATCTAAAACATAAAGGATGAGGGAAGTAAAGAAATGCAAATTCAAAGGAAGAGTACTTCAAATAACTTACAGCATATGTCCAAAACACTGGTGGAAAAAAGAGACAGGCAGACTATTAAAAATTTATAGGGGTGGCAGAAAATGTTGAGTATATTGAGGTGGGGGTGAAATAGCCTCTGTACTGACTCACCTGGTTTACTTGAACACAGTTTAGTTAAGTAGAATTTGAAATCATATCTCCAGTTTCTAGTAGAGTCGGTGCAACAGTGGTGAAAACCTTGTCCATGTTCATGCCAGGGTGAAAGCCCTTTCAAAATATTGCATGTAGTCACAAATCAGTGTACGTGGAAACAGAGAACTTATTCTTGGAGAGGATGAGTACCCCACTTGGTACCAAGAATTCACTATTGGTTGAAATCTAAAAAGTTGTTAAAATTGTCCAATACTGATTGAGTCGGTATTCCACTCTATAAAAGGTAATGAGGAATAAACCCTTTTCTGGCTGTGTTCTTTCAGCCAGTGGTATATCAGAGACATTTTTGGCTGTTTTGTGGTATATCAGAAAGAATGAGACCCTGCACTAATATCCACTTTACGTGATGCAAAAAAGTTTGTCTCTTGAAAACCTCTGATAGTCAGCCCTCCATAAAAGTATCAGGTGCCTGCAAGCACAGGTTAGAGGTAAAATGTGCTTGCAGAAAAAAATAGAATTTGGCAGATGTCAGATACAGATTTGTGGATGAAAAGTGAATACAGAAGTTTAAGTATGGTGTTTTGTGCCTCACTCTTGCTGAGTAATAAACCCTCCTGAGGGGCCCCTTAAGGACCTCAGAATCTTGAAAGTTCGCAGGAGCTGTCACAACCCAACCTATGCAAAATACTCTGCTGTTACAGCTTTATGGTGGATGTCCACTTCCAGAAAATCTTCTGTGGACAGGAATGGAATGGAACTGAAAAGCTCATGGGTATATGCAAGGGCCACATGAGCTGGAAAATGTATGTTCCATACTGTTCTGAGGAAAGTTGAATCAAGTTCAACTTTTTCTGTCCTTTCCATGCAAAAAGCCATCACATGATTTCAGCAGTTAATCAGACAGCTTTGTTGCGTGAAATGTGCATGTAAACAACACTGCATGGCTACTTAGTCATAATGGCAAAGTAAAATATTTTGCTACCAAGGAATCCCGGATAATGTTGTAAGTATCAGACATTATTTGTAAGGCTTGATGCAAAAATCATCTGTAAAAAGATATCATAAGGTAACACTTTGTACTTCTGTATTCTAGGAGCCACTACTGTCAATACTTGCTGATACTATGTTGGGCTCATGCGAAAGTATGCAAAGAATGGGGCATGATCATGTAGCTTCATCTCCTTTAACGACAAAAGACATTCACTTTTCTCTTTCAGTAAATTGTTCCCACACATTTTCTGTTGCGTTTCTTTTGAATCAATTGATTTCAAAGAAATGTTAGCTTCTCCATTGTCACATTAAAGCCCACCATGTTTACAACAAACAGTTTTCCTTTCCTGTCTGTATAGAGTGTGGAACTTAGCAAAGGAAAATTTTCCATTTCTGTCAGCGGAAAATTGTCTTTACGTGGAAATCCACATTAAGGGCCTGATTACGTGGGTGAGTTGACCCATGTCTGGCTCGTGTCTGGCTCGTGTCTGGCTCTGTGACCTAGCTCGACTCCCTGGTCAAATCCTTATTGACAGCTATGTTGCAAGTACCTGAAGTGAGGCAACACGGCAAGGCGGGTTAACTCGCTTTTTGAAAGTGGGTCAACCCAGTAAAACGGGTTAACCCTTCTCATGTAATATCGCAAACGTGTCAGCTTCGGATAGACCCACTGCATACAGATGTGTTTTGACCATTTCCATGGCTTTAATCATGAATAATATAGGTGATATGGTTGCTGTATGTTCGAAGAAATTTACTGGAACTTCGAAAATGGTGGAAACTTTGATAAATTCATTGATTGACTTCACGTTTAGAATGGAGCCTTTGCAAATGGTATTTTGGCGGTGATAAACAATGTCAACACGAAGGGAAACAATGGAAAATGGCATGAATCAACACAATATCAATGTTCTGACATTTGTCCTAGGAATATTCAAGCACGAACTAAGTGAAAATGGCTGTGGATAGTAAAAAACAAGCATTTGAATCGCTTTCAATCGGGTTCAGCCGGGTAGCACCCCACGTAATCCGGAAAGTTTGGTGAGTCAGAGCCGAGTTACCAGAGGGTCAACTCGCCCACATAATCAGGCCCTAAGACAATACTTAAATGCATATTGAAACAGACTTGTGACTTTTCAAACTCACCAAGATGGTTCATGTCTTTTGAAAGACAGAGGATGACATTTGCTGCCATTAAGGACTCCTCAGCATAATCCAAAAGGGATACAAATCTAGAATAGCACAAAAAACAACACCTTAATAATTGAACTCAATTTTGTGCATTCACATACTTATATGGATGAATAAAAAACACAACAGCTTAATCTATCATTGTTATCTATCATTGACCTAGTGACTGTTGCTAAGGCACAACAGTGGAACACTAGCAGCAAATTGCATAATCAATAAAGAGCTGTGTTTGAAAACTAAAGTATGCTTTAGTTGATAGATATAACATGAAAATATTGAATTAAAAGACATAAAAATGGAAATTAAAGGAGCTCAAGTTGGAATGTGCCTATGCAAGAAACTGAGGAAAAGATTGAGATGAAGAGCAAAAATTGAGATGAATAAAGCATTCAGCTCAAAAGAAATTGCACCAAATAACAAAGGCCCTGGTAGCACTAAGTTTATAGATAAATCTTACCCTTCTTTTATTCCAACAAGTGGTGAGTTATTTGGAACTTTGATGAAGAGTTCATTACCAATCAGTGTTCCTTCCCACTGGTCTATTTGATGTTCTTTGTCTTTGAAAATGAATTCAAATGAGGATGCATTTGCAGTAGTCTCAATGAACTCCTAAAAATGGAAAAAAACATGACCTGAGAAGGAGCTATTGAGGAGAACGGGCTACTTCATAACTGAAGCAGTAGAGCAGGGCTTTAAACAGACCTTTTGATAAAAATTCTCCTGACTCTTACTCAACATTCTCACAACCTGACCTGACCTGCCCTTCTTCATGAAAATCCATATTATTTCTCCTGACTTCTGAAAAAACAACCTCTTTCACCTGATCTATGGGGTCAACATTCAGTCCTTGATAGCTGGCAGCCACTATTTTTAGCACGGTACTACTAACATCTTGACTAGGGACTGTAAATGACACAACTAATCAAAATATCTTTTGGATTGATCAAGGACACTTTTCCCAACTCTACCTGGCTGCATAAACCCTGTAGAGTACATGCAAGCTTGGAAATAAAAGTGTGGCTAAAATTAAAACAAAGAGATGTATGCAAAAAGTAAGGCATTCTCAACAAGAAATTAGCTAAGATAGTGGAATTTAGCCAAGATAGAGAAACACTAATAAACCTGAGAAGGCATTCTCTACCTTGTAAAAATTCCACTGTCTTGGCTAATTTCTGGTTGAGAGTTGAATGATATAAAATGGATATGATAAAATGACTAAGAGCTCTATGAAGCTACTGCTTTCAAGTCTTATGTCTTGCATTGTGATGCTTCTAGCACGAAGTTTGCAAAAATATCAATTTTTGTCATAATTGGTACCTTGGATAGTACAGATCTTGCATGACAAATGCAGCTTGAAATAATTCAGAACTGTCACTCATGAACACAGGGGAACACATGCTATGTAACACTTGTGCATAACTTTCTCCAGGGCATGGAATTCATGGTGCCAGTGACAGCGAGCAAACATATTTGTGAAGTAATAGCAACTTAGGAAAACATGAAAAGATACTAACATGAATGAATTTTATTGGTAGCTTGGTGGAATTGAGACCTCCACCTGGGTCAATGTTGGTAATGGGTTGGACAACATTTTCCAAATGGACATCAGGAGCACCAATCCACAGAGAAGAGCACTCGATAGAAACGATAGTAAATGGCAACCCTAGAAAGCAAATATATGAATATTAGTAAAATCTTTTTTTCTACAGATCAAATAAGAAAAGAAAATACTCAGTCATATCAAATGATAATTGTGATTCAGCCCCAAAGGTACAATTCCTAACCTGGGGCATGGTCGACGGAGGGGTAGACATCAGCAAAAATTGACCTCCACCAAACTCAATAACACCAAGCTATTGTAAAACTAGGATAATGATATGAATCAGTGCAAAACATGAGGCCATTGACTCAAAAAAGTGATGACTCTTTGAACTTGGCATTCATGGCAAAATGTGAACATTAGCAACAAGACTGATTCAATTCTGCTAAGATATCAAAAAATGTTTTGGATGATTGGGTCGTTACATACCAAATGAAACTATCATGTCACTACTCCCCTCATAATTCCCTGATATTTGGTACATGACTTTGGTACATCTGAGATAAGGTTGTGTGCCAAATGCTATGTTTTCACTGCTTTGCTTGTGGGCATTGCTCAATAATTTTCTGGTAAGGGGAGAGGTAGACCCATATTTAATGAATCACTTTATCACTCAATTTTACTGTGTTTATGGTCATGTTTTGGTCAAAATAATTTTACAGAAAGATGATGAAATTGATGAAAAGTTAGAATTTGGCTATAGTATTTTATTTATAGAACATTTGAAGTTGCTACTGTTTAAGTCACCAAAATATTCATGCAACTCACTAGGGAATTAGAACTTCTTTGCAGCTATTGTATATATTACCTGGTGCACAACATTACCATAAGCACTGTAACATTGCTTGTTAAAATTAGTCAATGTATTTGGGTCTACCCCTTCCCGTAAGAGAAAAATATTGACCCACGCCCACAAGCAAAGCAATGAAAACAGTTTTGTTGCCATAAATTTTGACAATTCAAGTGATATTGACAACATTAAAGCTGCACAATGGCACAAGTTCCTTCATCTTTTTGGATATAACTATTATGAGGTAGACCCTTGTATCAATTACGTTTTTTAAAAGCTTACTTGCTCTCTAGTCCATTTTTACCTATGCTTTACCCTTTCAGATTCTACCTTGGTCTCTAAAGCATAGATATTAGTCATAAAATTGTGCTAGGAAAGTAACCTCTAAGCCTTACTCAACACATACCCTCAGAAAATTGAATTTTCTTTAAAAAATTCTAGATAAATTTTGATGGTCGACTGTATGAACTATGGACAAATAAACCATCTCCAATTTTGGAATTTTGATAAGCCTATATGTACACTTAAACTTGGCAAAAGATTGAGTTGTTACATGCTTGGCATAAAAGCACTTGTGTCTTTGCATGTGATGAAAAATTGAACATCCATGCATCCAACTCTGAGTCAAAATTTGAACTTTTTCCCCTTATAACTCAATGATTTTGATATCATTTTTGGATTCCTCACCCTAAGAAATAGTTAACTTGAAATTTTAAGCTCAATTACTCTATTGGATCAACATTTATTATCAAAAGAATGTAGTAGTGTGTAGTGTAGGAGTGTAGTAGGCAGGTAGCGTGAAATTTTGGTGACTTCTGAAAGTAGGGTGAGAAATGCTGAGAGCTTAGAGACTAGCCATGTTGCAGGAGAGTCAATAGTTGAAAATGGGCTTATGGTTTTGAAATGCATGGCAACATCTGAGCATACTGAAATGTTGCCATGAGTTAATAATTTAGTGCAATATTTGCATCATATTGCCAATAAATTAACTTTAGAGCAAGATCCTTTAATTTTTGACAATGGATTCTCTTTGCAGGTGATAACAGTGGTGGTAATATAAAGGTTCACGTTGAGGTCACAAATAGCATCACTTGTGGTTCTGCGGATAATGTCCACCTTTACTACATGTTTGAAGGTGCAGACACACTGAAGAACATGTGGAAAATGCTGGGCATAATCAGGGATCAGACTGATGCTATTCAAAGTGATGATTTCAACATCAATGGTAGGAGGGTAAAGGTATTTTTAGGGGTCGATATTCATTTTTTGGATGATATGCTAGGTCATCAGGGTTCTGCATTAACTGGTCCTAGTAGTCTAGTAGTCTAGACCTTGTAACTTTTGAGCATTTAAGGAACTACAGTGGTCAGCCACATACTCCACATTACTATAATATAGAGTTAAGCTCTGCTGATGATTATAATCTAAAGTGCAATGGATACCTATGTGATGGTAGGTCTAATGGTAGCATGAAAGATAATAGAAAGTATCACAATAGTGTTGTAGAGCAAATTTTATTCCCAATTAAGGATCTTGAATTTGTTGTGCCCCCTATTCTGAATATATTAGTTGGAGTTACTCTTCATCTCTACAATATTTTGCTGAACTTTCATCAATAGATTGATGGTGATGAATGGTTGTTGGGGGCTCAGAATGATGATAGGGAAGAGAAAGGTTGGTTGGAGGTGAGCATGCTGCTGTCTGCGAGAACACAGAAGTTGCAGAAAATTTGAGAGGAAGTCAGTGAGGCTAAAAACTGCAGTGGGAGCATTTAGGTAGTTCCAAAAGGGCAGTATGAAAATAATTTTAGAAGAGCACAACTTGATAATGGCTCTAGAAAGAAGAATTTGCAAGGGAATTGTGATTCCTTGATTTGCTGCATAACAACTTTTGATAGTAGTGTAACTTGCATACAAGTGTGATATTTGTGATAAGTGGGTCCATACCTTGTGTGAATGCTTCACACCCATAGAGGAGTTTAGTGTAAGCATAGCTAACAAGTATACCTACTTGCATTATAGAGAAGCTGAGAAAGCTGACATGGTTGACATTTTCAAGACCAAGATTGCAGAAGTTTGAGTGAAGGTGCCTTGCAGCTGGGGAGTGTAGATTTAGGAAAATATGTGATGAACTTAAGGCTAAGGTTGCATGTAAAATGGGAAGTAGGGAGAAACTACTTGGCAAGAAATTAGAGGAAACTGATGTAATGAGACAAGATTACCATGGGAATGTGTCTGTAGGCAATCATTGTAATTGGTATTAAAATATCATGAAAAACTTTGCAGAGTATTGGCAAATCAACCTGATATCCACCATAGAATAGTCATTGTAGTTAGCATATTCAGTAGGATTTGTCCCTGTTTTGCTAAGAGAGTGCTTTTATCAACAGATGATATTGCATCTGTTAAAAAGCTCTGCACTGAGTTTGGTGACTCAGAAAATGCATGAAATGACATTTAATCTTCCACGATTTGCTTGTGAATTTAGGACAATAGGGGTGTTGTCAGAAGAAGAAGGTGAGAGTTTGCATGCTTCAGTTAATAGTGAACTGAGAGGGTTTTATTCTTTATGTGACCCAACAAAGAAATTTTCCACTATTTTGAAACGCCATGAAATCAGATCCAAGGCCTCAAAATCCCTTTTTGCCAGAATGCTAGAACTTTCCCCTGCCTTAGGACAGGTATTTCTGAGGTAGGGGAAGATAGAAAACCTTATTGTCCTAGGTGTTTTTGAGGCAGGGGAAAGATAGAAAACATTATTGTCCTAGGTGCAACCCATCAACGTTTTCCAAGTAAAATTCTCTTATGAACTAATTTTTCTTGTTTTACATTACTACTTGTGTTTAAATCATCTTTTTACATCATGTATGAAGAGTTTGTTACCACATGGGCTTTGTTGATGTTGTGAAATTTTTCAGATAGCTGTCTTTGTTTTTGTTGATATTCTGTAGCCATAAGAACTTGTTGATATAGTCCATATTTTGTTAATTGCTTATGATTTCTATTTTTGCAGGCTTATTGGAGATGTTTATATTGTATATAATATAATACAAGGTACAAGGAAATGTATAATATATAACAAAACGGATAGAATAGATGATATATAATATCCAATATAAACAAGTTTTATGTTAAAATCGTACATAATAAGATGAAATAAGACAAAAACGATTTTATGGTTGGACCCAAATGCTGAAAAATGTCTCTGATGGGTCTCCGCCTTTTCCTGATTAATTAGCTCTGAAACTTACAAATATGCAAGTATATAATTTACAACCGGTAAATCGAACTCTAATCCATTAAAGATATCATGCTCTCTGTTTAAAATGACCTATTACATAGGTCTTGTGGGCTGCTGTTTGACGCCGCAGTGTAACATTCTGCTTTCGCGTCTGGACAAAAATAGAAAATGCTACTTTAGAACTTTTTGTGATAGCAAGAAATACTAGCAGCCTTCGATGGACACATACAGGTATACAGAATATTTAATGGAGAATATCATGGTATTTCATTCGCTTCGCTACTGCAGAATTGTGTTGAGATATTTTACGAAATGCTGCGCAAGGTGAGGATTTAGGCCTAAAAGAATTAACTTCCGCGTCGTAACAGATGTGATTTGCATTTAGTAGACTTAACACTGATCATCGACAGTAACTAAAATTACACTGAAATAGACAGTTGAGCGTATACAGATAGCTGTACATATTACAATATCTGCAATAATTTCCCTCTTTTTACCATTCGGTGGAGACAATTCGTGACGGTAGGCGTATAGGTTCAAAATAGTTTAATAAATTGTATACTCACATCCTTGTTGATAGCCTTCCTTGATACTTCGTGACACGGGCGAAATTTTTAGGCAGTAGCTGCTCTTGCAGCAAAAAATAATCACCAGTTGTAACAGCTATTTCTTGCTAAAAATTATTGTGCTTTGGGCACAAGCAAAGCTGGCGATTGAAAAGTGGTAGGCACTTTTTAGGATGGCTGAGAACCAGGTAAGCTTTAACGTCATACCAAAACTCAGCCTCGTTCTGTTCATGCACAGAACTGAAAAGCTGGACTACGCAATCTCTGCCTGACCTGCCCCGTTCAAAGTGGGCTACAGCATCGGAATTATGGAAAAAGTTGCATAGCTCGGCCAAAAATTAGCATGTGGAAATTGATAAGGGCTTTTTAGAAGCGCACTGACAAGGCGCTTGAGATGACATTAAAAAATGTAAAATTTACACAAAATCTGGGGAATGGGGCCGAATTTCCTTATTTGGACATGGTGCTTTCAATGTGCAAAATTTGCCTTTCTCTTACCTTTGGTGATAACAGGAAAGAGGTTCAAGGCTGAACAGAAGTGTATAGGCAAGTGGAATAATGGATACTTGAAAAAAGCTGAACTTTCAAATGTGTCTAGTCCTTCACGGCCTGAAAGTTAGATTATCATGACACCGAATAGTAGGGTGTATAGTATTTTTAAATACGTAAATTAGGGGGTTGTTAATAGTTGGAGGAGTCAATGCTCACTGGACAGTATAGTGGCCCAAACACTTCAAAATTACTGCAATTAGTTGCTAACAGTATGTAAATAAAGGGTAAATAGCTTGTTGTGATTTTTTAAATTGTTAATGCTGATTTCCGTTCACAACGCCAATGTATTAGGTTGGGGGTCAAAATGACAATTTTTTCCGGTACGTACTCTTTGAATGACCGGTGTGATGGCCCAGTGGTTAGAGTGTCTGCCTCACAATCGGAAGGTCGTAAGTTCGAGCCACGGCCGAGTCATACCAAAGACTTTAAAAATGGTACTCAATGCCTTCTCGTCTGGCGCTCGATAAATGAGAATGGAGTGGGGAAGTTAAACACGCGGAGCTACCAGTGGACCAGCCCCCATCTGTAGCCTTCACTGCATTTGCAGACGCGTGGCCTAGGGCTATAGAAATGGAGATAGGCGCCGCCCTATGCGCCATTGGGCGCGTGAAGGACTTTAGCTTTTTTTGTTTAACTCTTTGAATGATGCCTTAGATGTTGTCACACTCTCTCTCCTGGTAGCACAAATGTAAAGCATTTTACTATGCTTGAAATATTAAAACTTTGCTTGAAGTTACAATTAAGTTTAGATTAGCTAACTATTACCCCTTTGATTCTGTATGCATCTCTTTCCTGGGAGAGCAAGAGATTTTCCCAAAAAAATACACCAGATATAGAAAGCAAGGAAAATTGTGTCTCCTTCACATTCATGTACAATTTTCCATTGAAAGTGGTCACTATGATCTAGAAAATTCAAAGTTTTGCAGCTTTCATTGTGGTGGTCCTAAAGAGACACAACAAGGAAATATGTGACACTTAGGCCATATAGTTATGTAAGGTGGATTGACAGCATAAACGGATATTTAAGGGAGAAGAATTTAAACCCAGAGATGGCTAATAACAGAAATGCGTGGAGAAGGCTCATTCACAACGGCGACCCCGAATAAGGAAAAGCTGGGAAGAAGAAGAAGTTATGTAGTATGCATACTATACAGGAAATATCGTAGAAAAGAGGGTATTCCTGTCTCCTTGTGAGGTAAACGATTTTGTCCAACTAAGCCAACCATTCTTCATTAGAAATATTGATAAGTGTTACTATTTCTCCTATGTTGCTCCTAAAGAGACAATTAAGAACAATTCAGCCTCAAAAAAATTTGAAAAAATTAAGAACAGTAAGCCTCAATCTCAATTTTATAGGTTCTTATAAAAGACTGTATATAGAATACTGGATATTTGGGAGACAAATGAGAAACTCGAGTATACTTGTAGAGTAAGGGATTCTTTCGAACAAAGTCGACCATTCGTCGTTAGCAAAGTCGATAATTTTCAATAACTCGTATCTTCTCGAGAGGGAAAATATATCTTCCAACCAAATCGACCATTTTGTTTTAAACGAGTTGATATATGTCAAAACTTCTCTCTTGGTGATCCGATTTCTGGTTTCCGCCTGACCTGCCAAACATTCAGTGATAGATTATTGCCATGAGTTTCAGCTTATCATTTGCTCAACACAAAAAGAAGCCTGAACAATGGAAACTTTGGGTACCAGATAAAAAATGTGCCTGCAGATGTCCGAAAAGTAAGGCGTTGTGCCTGCAAGCGCCAATCGAGCGCTCACAGATTTTAATGAGGTCTGGATGTATGGCACTGTAACTTAACTACATGAGTATTATTACAAATGAAACGATAAGACATTGGTGTAAAAGTATTATTCTAATTAGATGTTAGATATAAGTCAGCTGTTGATAAAATAGAATACTGCAACTAACAAGGTTAAAAAACAACAAGTTACATTCATGCCCTTCCCTACTTTGGCGTGCTTGGGCGTAGGATGTTCAGCCCAGGCAAAAGGGTACCTCGAAGACCAATATACTCTCAAATTCTGTTGGTTAATGCGATTTGTTGTCTATTACTCTGGGATTCCAAAAAGAAGCACTAGCTATTGTACACAGGTTAGCTAGTCATAGTCAAGGAAGCATTAGGTATTGTACAGAGGTTAGGTATTCACATTCAGGGAAGTATTAGGTACCGTACACAGGTTAGGTATTCACATTCAGGGAAGTATTAGGTACCGTACACAGGTTAGGTATTCAAATTCAGGGAAGTATTAGGTACCGTACACAGGTTAGGTATTCACATTCAGGGAAGTATTAGGTACCGTACACAGGTTAGGTATTCACATTCAGGGAAGCATTAGGTACCGTACACAGGTTAGGTATTCACATTCAGGGAAGCATTAGGTACCGTACACAGGTTAGGTATTCACATTCATGGAAGTATTAGGTACCGTACACAGGTTAGGTATTCAAATTCAGGGAAGTATTAGGTACCGTACACAGGTTAGGTATTCACATTCAGGGAAGTATTAGGTACCGTACACAGGTTAGGTATTCACATTCAGGGAAGCATTAGGTACCGTACACAGGTTAGGTATTCACATTCAGGGAAGTATTAGGTACTGTATGGAGGGTAGGTATTCATATTCTACGCAGAATCCATACCATCCAAAAGGGCTATTCATAAACGTACGTGCCTTCAACTCATTACCCCCGCCTTATCAATCCCTAACATTGTTTATTCCAGTAATTTCACAGGTTGTAGAAATTGATGCATACCCGAGAAATCAAAAAATTATCAAAGTATGGATAAACGTCAATGAGAATGCTACTTAACTTGTATCATCTTTAAAAGACAGTTTTATTTATGCCAAATGCCTCGCAAGTAATGACTGTTAAAAAATTAAATGGGGGAAGATATGGCCAGTGAAGAGCCCCCTCCTCTTGTACGTTTTCGTACACTTTTCCGGGTACCCCCTCGCCCTCTTGAGCGTATGTATTTTCTCTACAGCCCGGAGAGCAAATTTTCAGAAAATACTCAATGAAATGTGGAATGATCACATCGATAAAGAAATAAGCTTCTATCCATCATGTAGTCTGTTAGTAATATCGAAAAAGTCCTATTGAGCTAAGATGGATGCAATCTCATCTCATTCTCTATGCTCGCATAACACCATGAAAAATGCTTGCAGAACCATGGCATCTAACGAAATGAAGCCTGGGGATATGTATGGCAGGGATCAGTAAACGCTGGCCTCGGGACTAGATTTAAACCAGGCTACCATCCCATTCAGCAAGATTTCTTGTGGAAAGAGTGTATATTCCTAAAATAAATAATACTGTTTTGGCAGGGTCTGGACCCTACAAAGGTTGCGCATAGTGATTTTGGCCTTACCACAAAAAGGAGCACGATGAAGGCAGTATTACGTCATGTGCCGGAGGTGCTAGTAAAGGTTCATAACAAAGAAAAAGTCAAATTAACAAACCAAAACAATATTTACTTTATTTCAGTTGCTGCATATTCCTAACATATGTAAAATGCTAAAAAGCGTACATGTTTTAAATAAGTCTTCATACCAAGATGCAATGGCGAGGTTGATGTTCCTAAATTAACGATGCAAGAGCGTGAACAGGCGTCATGTAGTTTTGAGTGCAATAAGAACAATAATAAACACACTGAAATACAAAGGGAGTTAAATTATGTGATAAATGTATCAAAGTCACAGAATAATTAAACTTTAGGGAGGAGAAGCAAGACATGTTTTATAATAGACGAAGCTATAAACGGGGAGAATGAAAGTGTAGTATAAAGGGTAGTGCCCGCCAAGAGAGGCAGGAGGTTAATAGTACTTGGGCATGACTTTATTATCCAGGTACCTGAAGGATATGTTCCTCAACACCCCAATAAAAATCTCCTATATCTTTTCTTGGGTATTTATGTTGTGTATCTAGTAATATGCATTGGGGATAGGGAAGGAATAACAACTTTGATGAGGATACAAAATGAACAAAATCTATAGAATTCCAAAGTTCATTTTATATCAGTTTCATCGCATAATTTTCAGAGAACACTGTCTGAGAACATTGTTAAAGTAAATATCCCAACTAAGACTATTTTTAGCCAAATACAAAAAAAAGAATTTTCTTTTCGTGCCTGTGTAAGACTGTAAGACGATCTCCTTCACTGCCGAACTCAAACATTTCTTTGATTAACATCTATCTTATCGGTGCTTGTGAGTAGGCTACTGAGGCAAATGTGCTGTTTCATATTGCTTGACGGTATACCCTGATGAAAACATTTCCATGAGAATGGTAGTTCGCTAATCTCAAACCGACATGCAAAAGGCCTTTGGTGGGTACTATCCAAGCTGTTGTAAAAGAAGGGAGGATAATTTGGGGAGATATTGTTGTTTGAAGACTATCTACTACATCTTTATGATGAACTTGCTTTGACTAGCATGTAGTCAACGATGCCATGAAGTTTAACCACGCATAATATGAGGGAAGTTAACAATAAAATAGATAAGTGTCCTACTTTCAGTCTTCCGCAAAGTAGTAGGGATGCTCAATAACGACCCATTAATCGATATTCGGTTATAAGTTTTAGTATTCGGTCAGTGAATTCTCTGACCGATTATTCGGGAGGAGTCAAATTTGTCGACTAATAGGGAGGAGTCAAATTCCTCGATTATCCGGACGTAATCAAATGCTTCGATTATCCGATTAGTCAATTTCTTCGATTTCACGGCTGTAGTCCCATACACTGATTATCTGGTTGGTGTCAAAAAATTCGATTCTCTGGTTGAAGTGCAACAATCTAGTTGTTGCTATAACAATAATCAATCAAATGTCTCTTATGATGCTACTTCACAACGGCCGAACAGAAAGTTTTCTCGCATCGGTTTTGCAAGGAGCTCGCTCATATACAAGAAACATTGCATATCTGGCCACGATCATGGTGGAATCAACCTAAATTATCACCACGCCCATATAACTAAATAATCGATTCATCGATAAATATCAGACCGAATAGCCAAAAAGTGCAATCAAAAGGCATGGACAACCCAATAAAATAACGGCTCATAATAGCATGATTTGGGAGAGGAGAGAAACTGAAAACTTGGCTATGGCCCTGCGCCATAACAAAGCATAGACGAGAACTTACTTAGAGGCTGTATAAACCAATGCCTAATGGTAACTGATACAAGGAATTCCTTAAGATAAGTCGCATATATGAATGCATAGTGACGTAGTTTACCGTTGGAGACCCTTGTGGACAGTTATTTGAGACTGTCAGTTGCATTCAGCATTATCCTATAATGAAAAAGAACGAAATGAATCATGGGAGATAAATGGGTCTGTAAATGCATATGCATTCAAATCATTGCCACCTCAACATACTTGAATTCCTGTGCTAAGCTGTGAACCTGTTTGCGCAAACGTTCTAAAACCACATAACATTCGCTAGAATCAGATTCCTGTTTGAAGAATCTTACCAATGTTTTTGGTTTATGAACGACATTTAATTGAAAGTGGTTTCTTGATTCGAAAAGTTCATTTACTGAGATTTACGTCAGTGCCATTCTCACTTCCAAAGCTTATGCTCTTTGGAGATTGCAGAAGCAAACATCTCAACAGCGCTTATCTTGCAGTCAATTGAAGCGCAATCAAGGTGCCTTTTTCTTATCCCAAAACTTCTGTAGGCAAATTAACTTCACTAACATCAACTTCATTCTTCTTTTATACTCAACATTATCAAGCAAAGGGATACCAATCAGTCAGTAATTTAGAGGCAATCTACAAGAGTAATATCAATGGGAAACTTAGAAAGTAATAATGATACTAATAGTTCACTGTAAAACATTCATGCACGCTGAAAATGGGGGATGGCTATGAGTTGTAGGCCCGAAATTCTCTCCTATTTCATGATGTATTTGAAATATGGAATTCAGATCCCTTTAGGTCAGGTGAAGTAGCTTGAATTAAACAAAATGCAACTTAAATGATGTAAGTAGAATATATTTGGCAATAAACATAGTGAAACCAGATCTACTACAGCTACCATTTCGAATGCAGTATTAAATTTAATCAAAGCAAATACAATAGCAAGTAAATAAGGTAGTCAACCACTTCTGTTTGGTGAAAAAGTGTCGGCACTCCTTTAACCAAATTTAATTCAATCCTGCTTGCGAGAGCCATCATTTCTTTATGTCATCGAATGATTTGGAGTCTCAGAGTATGTGCTACCTCTACTTACACATCACATACACATTTTTGAAAAATTTGTTGGAGTTAAATATGAGACATGCATCTGAGCATTTGCTAACAATCAATGGAAACTCAATCAAAAGACTTCAAGCTAAAATATACGACCAGGTTTTCTAATCAACTTTTGTTGATCAATCTCTTTATACCCGTACTTATCCCAAGCAATCATAATTGAAAGGCTATGAATCTACTGCAGCTTAACTGAAAATTTAAACACATCCAACTCTGGGAAAAGCTTACATTTTGTGCCTTTCCCCTCGAAAACTTAGAAAGTGTTTGACTGATGAGTAAATACTGAAGAAAGAAACTCCGACTTTTGCAAACATAATATTTTCAAAATCTGATTAAAAAAATTGCAAAAACATGTGGAACGAGACCTTGTATTTTTATACCACTTATCAGATATCTGACAAGGCGAATCTGACTTAAACGTGTTTAACTATATTATAAATAGTCAGCTGTCAAGGTAAACTTAGCAACAACTTACTTGTTTTGAAGTAGGCTTCACTGCTCTACCATCAATTTTCAGCTGCACACCACAATTTGCTATCTGCATGGATGAATCATTTTGAAGATAAAATTTCTTAGAAATAAACAAAATATTATTCTGCAATAATACACTAATGAGCACATTATAATAAGCATTGTATTACTTAAATGTGCTTATCTCTTTCTATGTGATTACTGTATACGAAGGGTCATTCAAAATATACGTAACAGCAAAAATCACCACATTGAACCCTACTCCCTGTTTAATGACTTATCACTTTCGAGGTAATAACGTGGGGGTCAGAAGGAGAATGATGTCAACAGTACAGGCATGCACAGAAAATTTGCAAACATGATCGACTGCTAAATTAAAGGTTAGAATATCACGTCAATTGCCCATCATCCGCCACTTTCAATTGGTTTTTTTGTGAAATGAATAATGTTTTGCAACGTATTCTGATTTATCTGCACTTCAAGACCAAGGAAAACTTCATTTGGCACTAGGTTGTGTGTTAGCTTTTCTTTAAGCTATACTTTCTGATGCATATTGCACATAGAAAATTCATGAAATTCTTACCTTCAACTCGAAATATATATCCAAATGCAGTTAATGTGATAAGATGCGTCTAATCCGACGTTTTCATACTATGATGAGTGTCGGACGAAAAAAAGCTTTTAGTATGTGAAAGAATGTTGCCGCTTGTTCGTGCTATGGTACAATTTCTGCAGTACGAACAGACTATTTACGTAGTTTCACTAGTATTCTCACCATAAACGAGCACTAGCGATACTTTCATTCCATTGAATAATGCTATTTTTTCAAATCCCAGCAGTGCGCTCGCCAGACTTTAGCAATAGTGTCATTCGTGTTATCAAGGTAGATTTGAACTTCCGCTACAAAGCTATCTCGTATCGATCAACTTGATTGGTAGGTATTTAAAAAATAGGAAAAGGTCATATAATGGAGCAATTGGACATGCGTCATTTTCTGTCAAAGGATGGGCAGAGTAAGCAGCAAGAGACGTCGAGTCTCTCACTCGCTTTAACCTACATCAAAGTTAAATTGATGTTTCCAACTGTTGCCCAAGCTACAATATTATTAGTTTGTGTCTACCCCTGCAATGGCTCTTCTACTCAACATCGTTCCCTCAGTAAATCAAATAAATGGAGATCAATAGCTAGCTTTTCTCGTTCCATCAGGTTATCTATAAACATCTTCTAGCTTCCTCATCTATAAAACTAAGACTGACTGTAATTGGAACGTCTAAATATTCCTCTTATAGGCTTCAACTTCAGAACACATACAAGAGAAGTAATAGAAAATATCATGATACACTAAAGAAACAGAGTTTGGACACTCAGGATGAGACTGCATTGAGCTCGAAAAGTATCAGACAAAAATACTGTCTATACGAGATCATGTCTGATTGCTTTTTGTCTAAAACTTTTCATTTGTTGAAGCTTTAAGCTGATGAATATTGTAAACCCAGCTATAATATCACAATCACTCATGATTATTACTGAAAGAGATTGTAGGTTTTGCAGATGATTGGCAATTTTTCTCTTTCGTACAAAATAAAACAGCAATAGGCACAAAAGTCAACACAAGCACACTGACTAGGCTAAATGTGTATAGGAGCCGCATAAAACTGAAACGAATAGGGACATCTTCAAAGCATACTGATGAATTTTCCAGTTTTCCACAAGATCAAGTACGTGAAATAAGATGGATTACCAATTGTATTCCTGCAGTGAATACTCAGTGCTCAGATAGCCAACAACGCATGCATGTATGCAGACTGCTAAGCAAATACATTTCAGTTAGTGGATATTCTACATTAGAACAATTCTTCCATTCTTTTGAACAATAATGACTATTGCACTCTAAATCGGAACATTTACATACATTATCATTGTTTTCTTTTGAGCTACAGAGTGTTCAAATTTGTGGTATAAATAGATTTGAAGAAGAATCTGCAGTTTGAACAGTTTTAAACCTATTGTAAGTCAAGATGACATAAACGACATCGAGATAATGAAAATGACAAAGCAATCCACCCAAGCATGAAAATTTGCGTTGGAACACTTGGAACACGCACCTCAATTCATGCCTATTGCACCCTACGTAGGACATCATCTTTTTTGTCTTTAGCATTTCAAAATAATTGTCAGATTGCAAAGTTTGAGTATATTCGTTGATAAATGGCCATATTAAACGCTTTCGTACTACGTAAATTTGAAAGCAAAATTTGGAACTTTATCGGTTAAGGCTAAATTGCTTGCTGCGATTGTTCTGTGATAAGTTGACCAAAATCATACCATTTCCTTGGAAACATGGACCAAACTCATCCATTTTCCATATTTCTCAGTATGTCTTTCTTCATCAGTGCAGTTCTATGGGACTTGGCAAATGATGTACAATAGCTATAATATGATATGTAATGGGTGGAAGAAAACGAATATAATAAAAAAAATTTAAGCCTTATCGGATGTCAACCCACGATTAGTCTTTCCTTGCCTTGTACGAAGTAGATATGTTGGTGTTCCTGTCAAATGCTCCATAGTATTAATCAATTTCACTCCTTTTTACATTTCATTTAGTTGCTAACAGCTAAAATTGGATCGAGAGCAACATGTCAATGGGTGCGTATAAAATGGGAAATAGATTGAACTTTTGCCCAAGTTGATGAATAATTTCTTCAATTGCCCCCCCCAATTTTTTTGGCTGAGACTAAAACATACCTAAAGTTTCAATGCTAATAACATCACACTTAAAGCACAATGAGGAAATGGAAGCAGATGAATTATTGTATGGACACGTATAGCTACACAAAAAAATGAGTGCATCGAAAAAACATACAAGGTACATCATAGACAAAAATAGACGTATATCACAGACATTGAGCAATATAGCTTAGTTTTTTAATAGGTGTATTCCGTGATTCAATCTAAAGAATTTTGAAAATGTCCTTTCTTCCAATAATGCATGGCCAAAAAATATAGACATCTTAATCAAAAACACCTCTCTCGTGATCAGAAAAGATTGTTATTGTTGTTGTTGGTATTTAGATGTGTTTGCAATTACTTTCTAAATTTTTAGATTAATCTTCATATCATCGTTGACTTAGAAAAAGCAAATATTGTAACATACAAAGCTATAGCAATCCTTCAAGCATTGAAGCATCTTAAAGCTGAAAAAAAAGGCTAGAACTTGAAAACTTTGGTAGCACATCGCCGAAAGGATTGCGAATGGGACAGGCCTAAAGTGCTATATGTCATCGAAGCTGATAGAGAGACCGTGATTAGTCAAGATTGCAAGAATAGCCGGACATACTTTCGGACAAAGCCAAACATACTTGTATTTAGCTTTCTATCTTTTCTTTATAATTGCTAGTTTTGCATTGTTGATGGAGGGACCCTTTGAAACCAGCGAACTTGCTGAAGAGTCCTCTCCGTATAGAGTTTTAAATGAAAATGAAATGAAATGAAGCCGATCAAAACCCGGAGACATAGATTTCAATGACCAACCTTTGGAAGGTGAGGCAAACTCCAACTCAGATTATGTCGATTTTAAGAAATACATGTTAGCGGGGGTTTTTCCGTTAAAAGCGCTTTTGTCCAAAAGCAGTTGCCGAGTCAACAACAAATTTAAATCATCTGTTGACTACGAGAAAAAGTTCATGCTGCGTTTACAAGATGGAATAGTCTCTCTTAAATGACAGATGGAACAAAAACAGAAAATGCACGTTTTTGACATGAAAACCATTCATTCACCTGAGCCTCAATTTTCATAAATTTTCCCGAAATGGAGACTGAGATTTTCTAAAATTTTTCTTAACTTTTATTTAAATAAACTGGCTAAAATGGTTTACACTTTCGGTATTAACATTGTATACTTGAATTTGAATTCCATCCTTAACATTTTAAATGCAATAATGACGAAATATCGATTTTTGGCCAATAAAAGCACTAAATGTTGGAAATTAAGCCTTTCTTTAGATTTTGACCATTTGAGCCTCATTTTCTTATACAATTTTCTTATAAGCATGTATTTCAGAAATTATTGGATCAGTATGAATGTTCGTGGCTTAGCCATACAGATTCAAAAGCTTTCAAGGGGCAAGCATTGGCATGAACAAACACTCAAGTGTGTCGGAAAAGCTACACTTGAGAAATCGAAACAGGGAAACAGGAAAAGCGAAGAGAAAGAGCAGCAAGAGGTCAAATTACATAATATAAGGAAACGAAGGCAACGTCACTGGAAATCATGAAATAGGAAGCACTCGAAAAAAGAAGATTGGATGTCCTGATTGTAAGTGACTCACAGCTGAGACAGGTGGGCTCTGAAAAGATATCTAATGATCACTATTCTGTTGAGAAGAGATTTTGGCTTCCAGAGTCACTTAAATTTGATGGCTCGGCGATAGAAAGGGTGAAAGAACTAAATATGTAGTAATAATATGTAGTAATTATTGTTGATGAGAAATTGGCTTGAGATGAGCATTTTAAACAAGTTAGAAGTAAAATAGATGCTGGCCTCATGAACCTAAAATAGCCTAAGAAATGTTGTCATAAAGCCAGTTTTGTGCTGTGTTTGTTATGGTCCATTTGAAGTTAATTTGCAATATAATGATGTTGTTTGGGGTAGCTTAACTAAAACAAAGATAATAGCTCTCCAAAGTTTTCAAAACCATCCTTCCTGCATAACCCGCGGGTTAATAATTATTGGTCTCGTGTTTGGTTAATTGTAGAAAATATTATCCGTTTCGACATTTTGATCCTATAGCATTATTAACAAGCTTTGCCATAAACACTTTTTCAATAAATTCCTCACCAGATCTTTGGTTTCGAAAAATATCGCACGGAACTGTCAAGATATACCGAGGAAGGCGTCTGAATTTGGATAAAGAAAGGACTAGCCTTAGAGACTTGGAACGATATGCTTGTTGAGCTACGTAAATTACATACCCTAAATTTTAAGAAACAACTTTAACTATTTTTAAAGGGCTGGAATCAGAAGTTACAAAACGAATACCTGGAAGATCACTGCTTGTTTAAAAGGTCGAGCTTTTCCCGATGAGATGTTTAGTAACACGTTTTCGTTATCTAAGGTATACAAATATGTAAAATGTTTATATTATTATTATTATTATGCTTCTCTTGGAAAATGTGCACCTCTGTTTTCTTTCAAATAATTATTGATTTCTATCCCGCCTCTAGAAAGTATGTCAAAGAACGCCACTTGATACTGTTTGCGGTTAAATGTTGTACAGTATAGTAAATCAAAGATTTTTACCATGGAAACATTTCGCTCTGTTGATAGTGAAAGACTGGATTAAGTCAAGAACAATAGAGGATCAGATATTACTTCAATATTAAGGAAGTGGAATAGTTGACTGCGCATCATTCCCTTCTATGCATTTTACTCCGCTGAGTTAAGGAAACAATATTAGTGGAGATATTTTCTACGTACGATATGTGCTTCTACGATGGACAAGGTATGAAAACACATGATAATTGTGCATTAACTGTATACAGTCTTTAAATGCAGTAAGATTGTTTTCAAGGACTTCTTTGAGGCAACGGTTTATTTCATACACTAATGCTTGAATATCATCGGTGTAGGGCTCCTTTTCCTGCCTGCTTGGCCAATGGATTCAGCCTAAATTATACTCCTTGAAGCACCGTCGTAATCACATGCAAATCTCGGTGCACTCTCAATTTGCTCCTTGGCTTGTTTTTGATCTTTCAAGTTGAGCTCCATCTCCCTGCTTTTAGGAATATTAGACAATAATTTGAGTGTTGAAATACACCTAAGGACCAGTGGCGTACCGTCAGGTTATGCAAGGTAGTCAGTGAAAACCCGGGATATCAGAAAAGTACCATTTTGAAAAACCTTATTTCATTGAAGCCTAAAATTCAATAAAGCCATTCATTATTGTATTAAATTTCCACATTATATTGTTTTATTGACAATAATGCTGCGCATGAGCTGTTATAGCCGCTGATTCTCTCTGCTTTGTTATGCCAAGAGTTACGTCATGCAATAAACGGTGAGTCCCTTCCGTCTAAATTCAACCAAACAGAGAAAAGAATTTTATGAACTGGTTGATCATTGGGCTGGCAATACAATCATAGAATAAGTTGTGAAACTTTCAGCTTTCATGCCTCGGCAGTATGTTGCTGAGCAGTTTTGTTTAGGGAATTATAATGGCAGCCAACACACAGTTATGAAAAAAGAGCATGATGCAATGTCGCAGAAGAAACTTGGCAAATAAAAGAAAGATCTCACAACAATTCATCATTCTACGGATGTTGTGTTGCTTATTGAGTAGCAAAATATACCGCTTAGGTTCTTTGCATTAAATCTCTGTCAACTGACAAGAACATGTAACTTTCATTGGATGTCCATCATTGGTTAGAAAACCCAAATGCAACACGGTGCTGTGTGGCTTCTAACCTATGTTTGTTTGAAGAATGTCCGAGGGAAGATTCCTCTGAAGCGGTTTTCTTCTGAAATTTCTCCTTCTATGTTCATTACTGCACGTAGTGAAAGTTGAGTCAACTTCAACTTCAACTTCAAGTGTTCAAGGCAATACTGTGTAGGCCTACCATGGATTGCAAAAGTGTGCATTACCCTTTCTTTATCCTTTTGACAATTCTACTGGCAAACAAACTTCCTCCTAATAGACTTCCTCCATTGGTTTTGCACTAAGAATTGCCGAGACACCTTACGTTTGTGAAGTGTTTTGACAATTTGACCAACTGCTAGTAGTAAAAGTATATTGTTTCTAATAAAAAAGATCACAGAATAAACCTTGGCCATTGATCTGGTAGCATGGCCGACTTTTAATTGACTTTCTTACAATTTCTGAAATATTGGTGAGTGGCACTCCACGCCCATCAATACACACATAACTGCCTCCTAGTTTCTCTTTCCTTGAGAGTACTCAGGGGTCAACCTCACGGCCCGCAACTGCTAAGGACATACATTTCAAGTCTCCAGTTTTGCCTTGAGGCTCCCGTTTTCGGGGCAAATGTCCCATTCTTCCGTTTAGCATAATGATAACCTTTCATTTTCAACTGTTAGAAGTAGACTTTCCCACATGTTTCATAAATACTACACATTTGAATTGGTCACTCTCATTGATAAGTTTAAATTCAATATCAACGTCTATGAGGTAAAAAAGCCTTAAAAACACGCTTTAGCTAATAGCTGTATTCTAAGGAGGATACTACAGGCAATGACAGTTAAGCAAGTTTAATATAGTAGCACTAATGAAGGTAGTCAAAAAAACAATTTATGAAGGGCATGGAAGCAACCATTGTATAATTCAAATTGAATTGACGCATCAAGATGGATTTTACCCCTTTTCTACATTATTTTCATGTAGTTTCACAAATCAGGCAACAATTTTATTCCCAAACGCTACACTATGCCACAAAATGTGATGAAGAGCTGTAAATATTCTCAAATATTGGTCTTTCTCAAGATCATCCACAATGAATTTGCTTATAGTGTAGGCACATTAGTGTATTCAGAGTTAGTTCTCTTTCAGCATATTCTTTTTGATGTTGGAATTTGTACCATTAACGTCCATAGATAAGACTCCGAGGGAGAAGTAGCTAGGCAAAATTAATATATGCATTTATTGAAGGGTAATTGAAGATACTGGATTGCAGCTAATTTGAGTGAAGTTTGATTTTACAACAGCGCAGTAACATGATAATATTAGAAATTTGGAAGCTGCTTGTAAAGACCTACACCAGCTAAACAATGACTGAAGCATATACCCCTTGAAATTTAATTAAACTATGCTTTCTATCATACCTTTATATGAACATTCCACTTTGTAGTTGATACTCTTTTCAATCTCTGAATAACTGTCTTCAAGGATCCCTCTATGTATTAATTGCACAATTCACCTGATCTGCTTTCGCTTCTGCTCCTGTCATGTCTTTCACTCAGGTGCTCAACTTCCAAGTAGTAGTTGTTCTGTTGGTAAATTATGTCTGACAAGACTTCAAATCCTATTTCAACGCTTCGACAATGGAAAGAGTAAGAAAAGGGAGAGAGTCTAAGAAGATAGAGAGATTAGATCAAGCTTGGTTATTTCGATGGGAAACAAGACAAGTTGTGGGATTTTGGAAGGTAGTGGAAAGCAATGCGTTCCATAGTCGAGAAGTTCTTAGAATGAAAGATGGTCTGTGAGCTACAGCTCATGGATTAGGTGACATGACCTGGAAAATATATGAGTGGTTAGAGCTTCTGTTGGTTCGAAAAGAGGTGAAACCAGACAATGATGTGCTATTATGAAGTAACCAGTGATAGTACAGTATAGTCGTGCATATGAAGGAGAATTGCTGTTAAATTACATTCAAGGGAAATTTTACGGAAGAATGACAACACTTGATTAGTATTATTAAGATGAATGTGAACACACATCAAATGTACATACAGTTATGTTCACAAATCACTATTTAGATGCATACTTCTCAATCCTATAGAGCATCAAGATGAGTTTCATTAGCGTCTGCTAAATGCGTTACCTTACTAGTCTAATTTCATTAAAAGAACTTCATTGCTGATTCAATCAAATACATTCAGCCATGCGTCATAACGCAAAAATTTGTGTGTCTGTCTTTTAGCTAGAAGTGTGATAGCCCCTGCAACTGAAACACAAATCTGAATGGCAGCAGCTGAAAACACAGGAGCGGTTTCTATATTTCAAACTCGTAAGTTGATGTTTCTGCATACGTTTATTTTTGTCAAAAATAACACAATTAGCAAATTTCAGAAGCCAGCAGCTTTCTATTTGAGATTAAAGAAATATATCAATTTCTTTATAGCCCAAGGCGATGTTCCTACAATCAATGTACAACATGGGGGCATAGCTGTAATTGGAGAAAGAGCATCTATACAGTACAATCAAATTCGTAAGTTAAGGTGTTTTAGTTTTTGCTTTTCAGTAGCATGTTATTTTACTGCTTAAAGCATAAGCTAGTTTGCTGATAGAAATGCCATAAAGTATTTCACATCGGGAGCATATCTGTTTGGGGAAAGCAGAATATCGTAAATTGATTCGATTCGCCAATGCTACAATATTTTATTCAATGTGCAAGGAAGACTTGGGGTCCCCTTTTGAAGTGAATAGAATGAGAAAAGCTTTCCAAGTTGATATCATGTAAAGATGAAAGTGTATAGAGTAAGTTCTAGACAAGATTATTCCAATATCAAGAGTGCCACATAACTCTTTTCTGCAATCAAGGGCTCCTGGTGAAAAGATCTCATAATTGCAAATATTTCGAGACAAGCTGCCTTCATTGCCTTTCAAATGTCATTTTGTTAACTAATCACGTAAAAACACATACCTCAGTGGGATTTTAGAGTCAGGCAAGGCTTCAAGCTCAAAATGGTAAGAAAAATGTTGATTACAGTCTGGGGTGGATGTTAGATTGTGCAATTTACCAACATATTTTTGTTTAGACCTCGTTTGTCAATGCCTGAAGCTGCTACTATAGAAGCTGCTTACATATTAACTTTCAAATTTTCCCAAACAAATTTACTTAGGTTCAAATCTTCACATTGTTTCTTAAAATCTCAATATAAACTTTCGAAACTTGCATTCTGTAAGTATAAATAAACCACAATAAAGGGAACAATAAACATGACGCCATATTGCGAATACATTGCTCCCCTGGAAAACATGTAAAAAGACAATGTACAAACACTACGCTTGAACGCCAGTGAACAACTACATCACATAAGACATGTCATAACCTTCTTTGAAAAATTGAAAATGTCTGAATTCCAAAGCCAGTTGCATGTAGAAGCTCGATTTTAAAAGTCAGATAGATTTAATAACGTATAACATCACTACTTCTTGTGCAATTTTAAGAAAAATTCCTAAAGCCTGGTTGCCATATAGCCATAAGATGCCATAAGGTACCGGCCCCATTTGCCTGTACTGTGGGTACTGGCATTTAGATTCATATGGAAATCACTTTTCAAAGTGCCTGTAACGTTGTTTACAATAGCCTTAGCCATGCCAAATTATATGGAAACCACTTTATCAGGTGCCGTCGGCAGCAGCATCCATGATAATTCAGGTGCCGCAACCAACCTGAAAACCAGTTGAACTGCATTTTAAAAAATTTCATTCTCTATTAGCATTTGCTCCTTTGTAGTCAGTCTTGCAATTTTTCTCTTTAAAGATAATACCTTTAAAAATTGTGTTTATTAGGATAAAATTTATTATACAGACGTATAGAAGAACAGGCAAGAATATTCCTCTGTACATTTTAATGCAAAGTTCTGGACAAATAGATGACCATAGTGAGAAAAGCAACCTTATTTTTCAAGACTTTTTCCTATACACGCGATGGAAATCGGTATTAAATATATCTTGGTATATTTGCAACTTTCATTACCATGGTTTTTCTACGTGTTTAAACTCATTCCGCACCACATGTAGCAGGGCACGCAACTTGTGACGCATTTGGTCATGCAAAGTGGCGTGCAGCAAGAGCACTGAAAAATGAAAGAGAAAGTAAGAAACGAATTAGATCAATAACTTTTGGATGAAACCAGCTGGAAGTAATTTTCTTTAGTTCAAATATCTTATATAACGACACCCCGTTTGTATTGCTGAGATGGAGGCACGTCAGAAAGCAGATATAGTTTACAAATGTGGTGCTTCCAAAAATGGAGCAAAGCAAATTATAGTAGAGAGGGCCTGCTCTATGCATTCCTCTTAATTTAGCCTATCAATCTCTGAGAGTCACCATTGGAGGTCACGAACCCATTTACTAGAGGAAAAGACAAGAATGAACAATTTGATCTCAATCCCAAATACCTTTTGTTGGTTGCTACTTGGCTGGTAGGAGGTCTTACTTGGTTAGTATGTTAGTGTCCGAGCACCCACTAAGTTGCTATGTAAAACAATGTTACAGGCATCGAAAATTATCCACTTAAATGATGTTCCCTGTTAATACCTGCAGTTTTTAGGTAAAACAATTGCCTTTCTCACAATTCCATTTGTTCATCATTGTTACTTACCTTCTGTTAGCAGTAAACTCACAGGTCAGGAAGTTATATGTGAGCAGCAGATACTGAGTCGCTTCCATTCAGAGAGAGGTATAGTATAGTATATACACTGATCGCAATTCTTTGCCTGACTTATGGATTACTTCAACTACTCCTTTGGGGTGTGCTAGCTTCATGCCCTGTATGGATTTGGTAGGCCCTCTTGGAATCTCACGTCGTCTGTTATTTTAGGGAAACCCATGTTCGACTGGCGTATCCTACACCAATCAATCCAAGGATAGGTGGCATAGGTGCCATAGCCTATGTCCTACTAAATGCATAAATGCACTCGATGGCTATTGCTTCTCATATAAATGGTGTCATGAAAATGCGTAGCAATATCAGAGCCCAGTCTTCCCCACGATCACTCCCATACAGGACTTATGAGAGTATATAGTGACTCTATTAATGCATCTAGTAATGATCTTCCTTGAAAAATAGTACAGGCAATAAAAATTTATTATCAGTGGGCCAGTGTGTGATAGCCAGATGCAGATAAACCAAGTGTTGCAGGTATGTCACCGTAAATGTTGATGTCTAGGATGATGGTAGATCTTGCTTTATACGGAATAGGCTTGCAGCTACGGCTATCATCAGATGATTGTACCATATTTCCTTGCTAACACAGGCCAGTTGCTCCTTGCCAAGAAATATTCCCTTTTCAACATATTCAGGCTCATTGCTCTTCATTCAAGGTGGAAGGCTTACCTAGTTCCTTCCACCAGGTTCTCGATACGTTCCAGGAACTATCTACTCCTGGTAAGGCTCATCTTCACAAATACATGCTGTACTCAAAATGGTTTTTGCGGTTGAGAAAGGTGTTTGACACAGAAATGCGCTTAGTTTCACTCCCCTGTAATCATCTTCATCTTGGTATAATAATCTGCAAAATTCAATAAACTTGCATCCAACAAACATGGTCAAAAAATCTATGTAAAAACTCTGTAAGCCATCCAGCATGTCCATTTAACTGCAGGCTATGATGAGGTCAATACAGCCGCATATTTAATCCTTTAGCAATATTTAAAAATTACTTTCAAAAATAAGGTTGACCTCATTGTCAATCAGGTATGACATCATATCGGATTCATGAGCCTACAAGTTACTATATTAATCATATATCGCATTTATGTGTGTAATGCTTTGCACTACAAAAACATATCGGATTCATTGGTCATAGTTAAATATTTACAGTGGTAATAATGCATACAATGAATGGTTGGTCTCAACGCATGTTTGTCATCTGCAGATCTGGGCCTCCTTCTAAGAGGTTTTGGCACTCTCGATCTTTGGTGCTGAAAGTGGAAAGATCGTACCATGTCACACTCAAAACGTATATCAACAATGAATAATTCAATTCAATTTATCTCTGCTTCTACTTCCACATCACTGTAACGATGCAAGTTACCTAAAGTTATTGAAATTGGTTCCAGTAAAAACAAAATTCGCATCAATAGTAAGTAAATTTACTTTTCAAAAAATACTTGGCTCTCCTCAAGTAAAACAGTGGAATAATGGTACTTGAGTTTTCATCCACTACAAGACCATTGTCAGTATCAGGGAAAGCAGGTTAATTTCATCAAATCCCACTTAAGCACAGTACTCTGCTTGGGAAGATTGACATCAAAGACATTTGGTCTTAGTTATCAAAGCAAGCAAAATTACACACTTTAATGTGGGTCCGCTCTCAACCGAAACTAGGGTAAATAACTTTGCATTAAAAAATCTCTGAGTATTCTATGGTCTCTCTGCAGTCAGTCTTGCTCAAGGTGTAGCCAATTAACATTGTGTGATGTACAGGACAAGTTACCAATAATGGTTTAGTCATATATTTGCTCTGTAAATCATGTTGCAGCACAATGATAATCATGTGATGACAAAATGGAAAAGATAATATATTCTCTATATTCATTCTGGATAAAATCAGCTGGCACAATTTCTCCTCAACACTTCAAGGCTTGATCAAATAAGTACATGCATCCCGTTCCTTCCATATTTAACCAAAGGCTGGCCCACTCAATGTCTCATTGCAAAAAGAATAGTGGCCTCTGGTCTGCTAAGGGTCCCTATTTGCCTCTCAATACACTAGAAAATGCTTCAGCCATAGTGTACCTGTTTCCTCGCATGTAAAAGGCTTGGACTGTACCTTGGCTGCCATGGCTACCTCTAGGGTGGTATTTGCATTTTTTTTGTATCTATTTGTATTCATTCCAGATGTACTTGAGAAAGTAATGCTTGCTAAGAGTTATACATAATACAGCCTAGGGTAGTTAAAGCATGCCAGCAGGCCTCTGTCACACTGCAACCAAAAATTTTCATTTACTTTATCAAATATAAAAGCTTTTGGAAATAAAGTATCTAAATGCTACGAACTACTAGACTACAATACAATGACGGAACCCAGGGGGAGAAAAGAAAATTCATCACAAATTACCCTATTGAGATCTACCATATACCTAAGTACAAATTCCAATGCAAAACTGCAGATAAATACTTGATAGCATTTCACGTTTGACGCCAATGGTTACTTAAAATTAGTTTTATTTACAACCCTGGTTGGGAGGTATAGCAGAAAAATAAACTGTTTTCGCCACTGTTAGCGTATGGTGTCACTATAGACGGTCATTGGCACAATGGAAATACAGCGTCAAATGTAAAATTGGCAAAAAGATTTGGGTAAGCTAAAAATACACTATAAGGGACTTATAATAATTATATATTGGCAACGTAATCAAAATTGGAAATGCTAGCAAAACTTAACAGACAATGCAATTTACCACAAAGACAACGATTGTCATACGCATTAGCAAACATTTTGATAGGAGTCTAATTTTTTTTGGAAATACACCTATTGTATAGAAAGAATAGTTTTATGCATCAATATAGTTTGAAAAGGAGAAACTAATAGAGCGTCGCTTAGAATGATCTATTACATCAACTTCTAAGCATTCGTAAAAAATCTGCTGATCTTAAATCATACTCAATGATAGCCCTTGAGAATCACAGCAGAGGAGCGCAACTATACGTGTGCCTCCTGAAATAAACCTCCCTAGCATCTCAAATAAGCCCCAAGGGGCCTTTTCAAGGTAAGCGTACCTGTAGAAGATATATTATGTCAAGAAACCCTACAATGGCTGTACAGCATCACTTTTTTGACAGGAGACAAAACAGCAAAAATTATGAAAAATTTGTTATTTGACTTGTAAATGGCGAAATAGCTTTATTGCATTCTAATCTAACTGATAAAGAAAATTATGTCATTTTTTTATGTCAACCTTTAAGGAAAATGCCAAATACTGAAAATCCCCCCTTTGAATAAGCCCTCTTCTTGAATTAGCGTCCACCAAAAATTCATAATTGCAAATATGCCACCAGCAGTTCTTTAGTTGACCACGTCTACAGAAGTTGAGGATATGCACTGGAGTGGTGGAACAGCAAATCTTAATGACGATAGACAGAGATAGTATATAGTTAACAGTTGTAAAAGTAGAGCATCTTCTGTAAACACCAATTTAGAAAGTATAATTTGTGCTCCTTGCTGGCATCATCAGTTTTGAAGAACTCCCAGCTATCCAATCTGGCCAATTATTTCTCCGTTTATAAAAATATTCAGATTATAAAATTCTTATCTAGAATTAACTATTATTATTATTATTATTATACATAACTATTATTTGCCATTCTCAAAAGCTATGCTGTCTGAAATTTGGATGTAAGCTAGCTAATACTTCAGAAATTTTCTTTCTACTGCCTAGTGAAATAAAACCGTGCAGGAAGTGGTCGAATTCTATCAATGATATTTTTAAATGAAATTTGGAGGACATGCTTATATTATGTAGGTTTTCCATCATCTTAGCACAATTGAAAATCCTTAATCTTTATTATGAACTTTAATTTGAATTTCTGTTTTGTTTTTAGAATGCAACATAGATTCGGAAATAGGTGAGTTGGCATAAGCTTATTCATCACAAGTAGCTTGAATGAATGATATCATTATCAATATGTTACAACAAATCAATGAAATGGAAAATATTTTCTGTTTTGTAACACTGTCAGTTGCTTGGTGAACAGAGGTGCTGTGGCCCCCAGCTAGAGTTTTTGAGGGCGCGTCAGAATGATTGAGGGATCATAAATAGCACTTTCCTCAGGAGCATAAAATAGATTTTGACGTCAAGGTGCGGTGCAGTATGGGCTCGTACAAACAAATCACCTTCATTAGTGGCCTAAATGTTGTGACTGATAGTTCTGAACAGGTAACTATATGTAGAGTCGTGAGTTGTAAGTTGAGGAATCTCTAAATATGATTCAAGGAGTCCTGAGCGGATGGTAAAATATTTTATCCCTCTAAAAAGCAAGAAGACACTGCCAGGGAATGACAAAATGTGATTTGTACAAAGACAAGAGAAAGATCTAACATGAGAAACACGGTTACACACTTGTAGAAGGAAAGACTTTTCGAGATGAGCGCAAAGAACTTTAGATACTTTTACATGTGTTCTTCATTGTGCTAACGGTCAGAGCTAAACCCAGGTTTAGTTCTTACCACATCAGATGAGAAAGAAGCGGAAGGTAGGATGAACACATAATGAAAACCAACAGATCTCATGTTTGAGATACGTGACTCTTCGACCAAAGATAGAAACTCAGTTTTACTCAATAATGATAGGGGTCCAGTCGTACTACATTTATATGCACTTGGATTGTTTCCAATACACTACCTGCTAAGCACTGCATTTAGTAAACGGAGGGCTTTACGAGTTATATTTCTCGACTTTCTCGACAGTTATTGCGACTATGCTAGAACAAAAGACTTACATGAACATTTTGAAACTGAAAATCATTATGCTGTCATAGAAGGTACATTTGAGTAAAGCAATCTTAGATTAGGAGTAACTAATCAAAAAATTATCTTTACTTGGATTCACATAGCTAGACATAAGGAACATAAAAGCAATATTCGATGAGAATGCAGTTAACCTTGCAACTCTAGGTGGCCTAAAACTAAGCATATTTGACAAGGAGGGACTTGTGAGGATGAGCCCGTGTCACTCACTTGAATCAACTTTTTGCAAGAGAGAAAAACAGGTAGGGGCCGCTTACGATTTCTTTCTTACATGAAAACATCTCTAGGCACAGGGGACTTTCCAGCTCTCTTGAAAAGATCTCCTATTCTGCCTTCCATGTTTACATGATATATCGAGAGGTGAATTTGCTAGGCCAATTCAAGGCATTATTTTTACACACATTAGCTTCTCAAATTGACAGTGCTGTAAAGCATGAAGAGTCAGACGCCCATGCGAATGCCAGAATTTCAGAATTTCTTTTCCTCCAGGCAGCACCAGTAACTTTACACCGTCAACAAACATTAAAAAAAGAAAACCAAATCAGCAAATTACTTGAATGGGGCTGTTTTGAAGTGTATAGTGAGTAAAATTATCCTCCTAGGTCATGAAGGATTGCCTCTCAGGGAACATCATGATTCTCTAACTAATGCATATCAAAATATTGAAATGTTTTGGAAGTTCTGAAATTTCTGCCTTAGCATGGTAAAACAACACACCATTGGCAAGCTTGCAGGGAAGCAGAATTCTAAATCAGACCCTACAAGGTGTGGCTCAAGAAAACATCCCTTAGCAATGATCCTCAAAATGTGTTTATATCTATAGTTTGTCCTAAGATATCTACTGAAGTTGTGCAAATAATTACAACATACAGAGCATTATATTTCTGAAATTAGTATTTTCCAACAGAATCTCTACTTGGAGATACAAGAAAAGTATATAGCATCTTAAAAAAATAAGTCTACTGTTGTTGATAGTGAGATTGATTGCTCTCAGGAATGGAGAATTCAAGTGATTAAGTACCCAAGAAGCAACATAGTATCATATATTCACATCAACGTGGTTAGAAGTATATTTATTTCATTCTCCAAAATAATTTGGGGAATTATGGGCACTTTAATAGTCACTGAAATGAAGTTTGATTTCTATTTCTTAGAAGTTCAGTTTCTTCTTCTCTTGAAGTCAAACTTGGACTTTCCTTCTGGAAAATAATGCAAAGATGGTAGATAAACAATCTGGAAATTTAAAAAAGTTTTCATTCGAGATCTTACTATGGAAGTTCATGAGAATAATCTATTCCAGTTAATTGTAGGTGATGCTCTTTATTGTCTTCAAAAGGGCCCGAATTCCTTCCAGTAAGTGAGAAGACTCTGCATTGACTTGATGCTTACAAAAAAGAAACATTCATTTTCTCAGCCAGTCATTTAAAAGGAGCTTTAGCAACCACCACCATTTATTCCAAACAATCTGCAAATATAGGTTGGTTGAGGTGCCTCCAAAAAAATAATTTATCATGATTTCAAAGCATTTAATGGAAAGATATTTCTTACAGATCTCAATGGTGCTCTGTCTCGCTCTTTTTCAGCTGAGAGTTTAAACTTTCAGACACTCTGTTTACACATATTTAAGTCATATGTTTGATTCAAACATGAACAGCAAGAGGAAATGACAAACAGCAAGTGAATAATCCCCAAAAGAATGAGCAATGAAGAAATATGAAAGATATAATATGAAGTAAAATATAATATGGATGCTCAGCAGGACCTCACACCATGACTTAATTAAGAACTTAGAACCAAAAGGCGTGGAAAGTGACACAACATTCTCAAAGGCTCTAAAGCCATTGCTTTCAAACACTGACCCTATGAGTTATAAAATAATCCTTGCTGAAAATGGTGAAATTTTACAGAAAGAAAGCCTGGTAGCTGAGTGCAGTAATTCACATATCTTTAGTATGACTGATTAGTTAGGCCTAGACCCATTTTTCAGGAAACCGACCGTAATGAAACTGTGCATCAAAGGTTTAAGCTAGTTAGTGAGAAATACAAAAATCACAAAAGCATACTGAAGAATAAGGAACAGTGTTATCAAAGTTCTCATCTATCAGAGTTACCCATGTTAATGCAAGAGAAATATCTGAGCAGACCACTGACTAGCACAACTTTGTCATGCCCTAGCATAACTTTATCATGCACTGGGATGACTGTTGTCATACCCTGGGATGACTGTTGTCATACCCTGGGATGACTATAATGACCTTGTCATGCCCCAGCATGACCTAGTCATGCCCCAGCATGACCTAGTCATGCCCCAGCATGACCTAGTCATGAGCCAGCATGACCTAGTCATGCCCCAGCATGACCTAGTCATGCCCCAGCATGACCTAGTCATGCCCCAGCATGACCTAGTCATGCCCCAGCATGACCTAGTCATGCCCCAGCATGACCTAGTCATGCCACAGCATGACCTAGTCATGCCCCAGCATGACCTAGTCATGCCCCAGCATGACCTAGTCATGCCCCAGCATGACCTAGTCATGCCCCAGCATGACCTAGTCATGCCCCAGCATGACCTAGTCATGCCCCAGCATGACCTAGTCATGCCCCAGCATGACCTAGTCATGCCCCAGCATGACCTAGTCATGCCCCAGCATGACCTAGTCATGCCTTAGCATGACCTAGTCATGCCCCAGCATGACCTAGTCATGCCCCAGCATGACCTAGTCATGCCCCAGCATGACCTTGTCATGCCCCAGCATGACCTAGTCATGCCCCAGCATGACCTTGTCATGCCCCAGCATGACCTTGTCATGCCCCAGCATGACCTTGTCATGCCACAGCATGACCCTGTCATGCCACAGCATGACCTTGTCATGCACCAGCATGACCTTGTCATGCCACAGCATGACCCTGTCATGCCACAGCATGACCTTGTCATGCCACAGCATGACCTTGTCATGCCACAGCATGACCTTGTCATGCACCAGCATGACCTTGTCATGCCACAGCATGACCTTGTCATGCCACAGCATGACCTTGTCATGCACCAGCATGACCTTGTCATGCACGAGCATGACCTTGTCATGCACCAGCATGACCTTGTCATGCACCAGCAGGACCCTGTCATGCCCCAGCATGACTTTGTCATGCATTAGCATGACTTTCTCACATCCTAGCATGACTATCATCCTGGTGTAGCATGACTATCATCCTGGTGTAGCATGACTATTGTCCTGCCTTAGCAGGACTATCATCCTGGTGTAGCATGACTATTGTCCTGCCTTAGCAGGACTATTGTTCTGCCTTAGCAGGACTATTGTCCTGCCTTAGCAGGACTATTGTCCTGCCTTAGCAGGACTATTGTTCTGCCCTAGCAGTACCATAGTCCTGCTCTAGCAATGCTATGTTCCTGCCCTATCATTGCTATGGTCTTGCTATGTCTGCGCTATTGTCCTGGTATAACAGTACTACTGTCCTGGTATAACAGTACTAGTGTTCTGCTGTAGCAGTACTATTTTTATTGGTATTAAAATTCATGAATAGAAACAAAACCTATTTAGGGTGGAGCTGTCTTTAAGGGGTGTTGTATAGTTATGTCTTGCTCTTCAGATATAATTTCAGTTGCCTTTTGAAAGTATTTATTGTTGGCAACTCATGTATGTCTCTAGGCGTGTTATTCCAGTCCTTAAGAGCTAAGTAATGAAAACTTTCGTATAGCCCTGTTTTCTCAACAATATCACCATAGCGTAATTGACCTTCAAATAATGCATAACAGATAGTGGAAAGTTGTGACTAAGTTAGCATATTTTTTCAATCTCTTTAAGGCCCAAAGCCCAGAGTTAAGGCCTACATCGTTATTGTCTATGTCCTTATGTTAGATGTAAACCATAAACATAGCAAACATGAAATGGGAGGACTGACTTTATATAAGGGATTTCACCTTCAGCAACAAAATTCTGCTATATATAATTGCCCATATAAAGGCTGTAACCTTTATTGCAAAGAGCAGATCATTTCATACAAACATAAATTAACAAGTAAATTAAGTAAAGTTACAATAATTAAAACAACTTAGTCTGGAAGTTTCCAGTAATGCTTGACCACAGATGTAAACATCAAATCATTTCATCATGATTAGGCCTTATGGTTGTTATGGCATGCTAATGAACTTAGATATATGGTTTAGTACGTCCTGGTTGGAGTTCATGCCCAACATTAACTAAAGCTTAGCTTGTAAAAATAATTGATCATAGATGAAAATATTATATTTAAAATGTAACAGCTTTAATGATATCTCAAAAGTGGCAAATAACATGCATTGAAATGCGTTCAGTCACACAAGAATGAAGTGTATTCCTTGTAATTACTATAAAACATAGGCTTATTTCAATATTGCCGATACACTGCACTCCTACCTATTAAAACTTAAACTTGCTAGTAGTCCTTTATTAAGATAGTACTGTACTACACGAGGCAATTTTGCATAGCAACTTGCCTTGCAATGGCAAATGAAAACAATGCAATGTTCATATAATGGGTGGTACACACAGCAACACTTTCTGCAACTAACATCTAGCATCAACATTCATAGACACCTTGACTAGTTCTGAGTATATTTCTCAAATGCTTTGATGCAGCCAATAAAACCACTTACTTACTGGCATTAGTGTAAGCCATCCTCATAACACGGTACTAACCCATCTCTTAAATCTTAGGATACCAAGCTGGCTGATTGGAAAAAGGTAGTGTTTGACTTAAGTTGTAATATCTTGTGGCCTCTAGCTTACTGGAATCGTAATATAGTGGTGCGTTCTACATCTATGATATATGTCAGCTTTTATGCCAATAGAGCATCAACACTGCACTAAGTACAGATAAATGAGCTGTTATTAAAGTTAACTCTTTCTCACCAATGCTAAGAATGTTGTTATTTTCTCTGATATGATGCATATTTTGCCATTTATGCACATAAAAGGAATATTTAATGAATTAAATGTCACTGACTCTGAGAAAACTGTAAATGTTCTTAGTTTGGAACAACATTTTTCTATGCGTTGCATAAAAATAAGTATTCTTCACATTCTATATCATTAAAACTAAGAATGTTGCTACGTAGCAATATCATTTAAAAGCCACTGCAATGTAGCTACAGTGGAATATTCAATACACAACGTCAGCTATATACTAGAATTATGGTTGTGGAGAGCAAGATAATTGTTCCGCGATAATTCTTTCCTTCCTTATCGGTGGGATGAAAAAGAATCTAAAATTTTATTCCTGGTTCGGTGTTCCCTATTATTATTCCGTTCGTTATTCCTGGTTTCTATGGTTTCTATGGTATTCAGTGCAGAGAAATTGTTGTCATCTACTTAAGATAAGGTGCAATATCATCTTTCCTCTTGAACTTGCTCTGGAAGAATGGAATCCTCTTTAGGCATTTTGGGGATTTGCAGTCCACAGTAATATTTTCTTTTGTCTATGGGTGTCTGCCTAACCATGGCTGGAACAACTCTATCAATTTCATTACTTGATGCTTGAGCGAGATGTTGGCCTGCAGAAAGACACAAGTAGCAATTTTCATCAGTAATTTTGTAATGATGCGGTAGATTTAAGAAAACGATTTTCTTAAGGGAAATTCAATTTATATGCTAGAAAATTAATTTACCTTCTAAATGAAAGTGACCCTCATCCACCATATTGGATTCATTCCTATGTATACGTGTGTTACGCATAGACGTGCGCAAAACACTGCCTAATGTGAGTGATGCTGGGTTCACACTGTAGATTTTCGTCTATAGATTCAGAAAGTCATTTACAAAACGAAGAATGTCGGCGATTGCAAACAAAGATGCCTAGTTTGAAGAAAGTTGATGATTCACTTGTCGATGAAGTAGAACATGCTCTACTTCTCGTAGATTTTGTCGATAGACCGATAGAATTTCATTTTCGTTCTTCTATTTCCTTATTGTTCAATATCTAAGCATAGATAAGCGTTTTGAGCATCTCTTGTTCCATGTTTAATTGGCCAGGTACAGCGCACAAATAGTTTCCCAACACTAATTTCCATAGAAAAGTGTCTACCCGGCTACTTCCTCTTTTTCGATGACTTTTTGAATCTATAGACAAAAATCTACAGTGTGAACCTAGCATAAGTTTGCTGCTTTCGGCCTCTTTCTCAGTTTCCTCATCTCATAAAATGAGTGAATTACTTGTCTTCTACCGTTCTATCGGGAGTGCAAAGTTCGTCTTACTTTCTGTAGCTGCCATGCCCAATGTGGGCATTGTCCACCATTGCTTTACAGGAATCTCTGTTCCTCATTCTCTCCACACTATCTTGAGTCCAGCTACTTTTGTAACCACAATCTACTAAACAAAATTTTCTCGTGTTTACTACCTTATCTAGTAAAAGTCGATAGAGCACTGTAGCTCCAACTGTTCTAATGTGGGCATTCCAGGAACTGAAGATAGAGAATAAAAGCTTTTCCTAAATGTACATCCATTTCTTTGGAAATGCCCTGCATTTGATCAGATAACCCAGTTGTGTATTCTGAATAGCATGTCTAGTTTTAGATTCCGCATCACATTAAATCTCTGCATTTAACTAACTTTCTTGAATGAACGTCACTAGCTATCTCTATCTCTTTACCTTCTCTACAATTCCATTATTTGATACTTTCTCAGTCCAAGTGATCTTCACCATTTTCTGGTTGTACCACATTGCAAATGCTTTCATGTGCTATTGCACTCCTATGGATATTTGCAGCACTCCATACAAAACGTTAGGATCGAAAGAACATCGCAGCACCAATCTCCATCAGATAACTTCTTGGGGTGGCTCTCTGATATTGAGCATTGCATTTTGCATTTGTATTTATCAACTTTCCTTGAGAACTGAAAGTTTCCGTTTGGTTCATCTTCTCCTTTCCTAACCATACGCTAAATTTGGCTGGATGCTGCTTGCATAAAACTTTCTTGGTGCTCATAGAGAGAGAAAGAGAGGGAGGGAGAGAGAGAGAAAGAAAAATAAAGAAAAAGAGACTTCTTTAGCTCTTCTTTAGAGTCTGCTGTTGATACGTTATCATTTCTTCAAGGTCTTACCCCTAATTGCAAACCTTTTGATATGACAATTCTCTTCAGATTTACTTTAATTTGGAAGTTGAGTATGTGTGGTGAGGAAACCTCTTCTCTGTGCTGCAATTTGATGTAAACATACTTGCTGATTTCGTCCATCCACATTGTGACTGCAGTGTCTTCCAAATACAAGTTCTTTTCTAGGAAGTCCCATGTTTACCGCTTGAAAAAAGCTTCATATGCTTCCTAGCACCAGCAAATGGAGCGATTGATTGGAACAGGTAGCTAATTCTTCCTTTGATTCGCACATTCAGAACACAAATGTAGTATAGCATATGGAGAACAGCTATGCCAGGGATGTGCCGAAAGGGGGCATGGGGGGTGTCACGCCCCCTCAATATTTTGAAATTTTCTAGAATGTTGGTAAAATGTCAGCCATGCTGCAAGAGAGTAGGCGACAGTATTTTGAACAGAGGGTGTCTTAGCACATCACTGAGCTATGCTACCATTTGCTGACTGTTAGTGCTACACAGAGATAACACTTCTCAATTTAATGAGAGTTTAGAGAAAGAATACGGTATCTATCCATTAAAAGAATCTACAGTTGCTAAGGATTGAAATTTAAAAGACAAAAAATCGATTAAATCCATCAATTCTTGATGATCTAGCCCACTTCTTTCTGATCTAGTAAACGACTACAAATAGGTAAAATGTGTTAATCTCTGCATTAGCTGTCTTGGCGTATTTGGAAATAGCTGTGTATGGTAAGAGGTATTCAAAATCGCGATCATTGCTTCATTATTTCTAAGCTATCCACCATAATCATCCACTCAACATATTATATATTTTGTATGAGGAATAAAACATGTTCTGACACAGAGCTCCTAAGCTAGTAATATCTTTATACCACAGTTATTATATACCGATGTTATTTTATTATTGTCATTATTTTGTTTAGAATGGTAAACCAGCCAAATGCAAATTACCTTACAGTGAGGCTTTTTTGTAGAGGTAATGATACACTCATAAAATGAAGTTTAAAAAAACATTTAACTGTTCTGGCTTGCATCACGATGACTGAAAATGTTGTTTCCATGACTTTGTACACAGGACTGATCATCCGATGGATGGTACAGCCTATGGCTATGAATATACTAGGCAGCACAATAGAAGTTAAACAGTTCATGAATGGAGAGGTTTCTATCAGATAGATAGATAGTACTACGCTTTACCTTATGATATCTTTTCCCGGATGATGCCCAAACAACAATTGCAGTAAGTTTTTGTATTAGGCCTTGAGGAACAATTTCTGATATTTCAAACGTTATACTGGATTCCCTGCTAGCAAAAGATTTGCATTGTCCATCATCTCAAAGTATCTACGTATCGTGTTCTTTACATACACATGTCACGCAACAAAGCTACCTGATTGGCTGCTCAAATCAAACGATGTCTTTTCCGCATGAAATGGACAGAAAAAGTTAAACTTGTTTCAACTCTCCTCGGAATAGAAAATTTTATTGTTCACATGACCCTCGTGCATGCCCACGAGCATTTTTGTTCCGTCCCTATCCTGTCTGCGGACAATTTTCTGCAAGTAAAAATCCACCTTTAGAAATATGGCAGAAACAAACGATGAAAACAATGAATGGGAGGAAAGAAAAGAGATGGCTATGCTTCGAGATCTTAAAAAGTACACCCAAGAGTGAGTCGACCATTATTATAGGCTTACTGGAGAAAAATAGACTACCAAACAAAGTAATTGACAAGTTGAACGACCTACACGAGCTTATATCATACAGAGCCAGGGGAGAGGAAAGAGACAGTACGGTGTTCATCCCACAGAGAAGATTACGAGAAGGATGGACGACGCCCCTGTGATTTTTAACATATTCCATCAGGCGGTTTTTCGAGTTGCAGAAAAGGAAAGAGCATGCAAAGCAGAAAAAGGATACAAAGAAGTAGGCATTGAGTGGTCGTTCATGCCGGGTCATTCACTTCCACCGAAGAATGTGAAGAACACGTTCAACTATGAAGCCAAGAGCGCAACACTGCCAATGTCTTTATTTGCTGATGCCACCACTATCATTAGAATGAGCAAAGAAATAAAAAGCAAGCAAATAATTGAGAAAGTCATGGGGGAGTTTGAAGAGAGTGCTAATGAATAGAAGTAGGAGAAGATAGAATTTGGAGAAATAGACAGTGAGGACGTCCGAAAGTTAGGAACATATATGGGAAATGAACGCTTTAGCATGCGAATGTTGAAATGCTAGCTCACAAAGAAGACACAAACCAATGTAGTAGAAACTAGGGCTAATGTACACATGAGATTTTTATATTGAAGCTGAGATTTTTATATTGTTTTATATTGAAGCTACAGCCATATACCTTCATAAACAGAATTTATTGTTGTACCTTCATATAAATTGGTATTGTCCGTGTCATGGAACTATTAGAGCAAGAATCCAAGCTTGGTCACATGATGCGTAGCCACAATGCATATTAAAAATGGTAGATCTACGTTGGTAGACCGAGCTGCAGCTGCAAGTTCTCAAGAAACAAGTCAAATCTATCATCATTTGACGCATATTTAGCCATCATGGAAGTTTCGGATGCTTCTTCCAATTATGAAAATTGATTCGTGCTTAAGGGATGCCTTTTTCTCGGACGAAAGCATCCTTCATTTCGTACGTATGATTGCAAGCTAGCAGTTCTTCGTCGTAAGTTCCAGGTCGAATTGTAAACACTAGGCCCTATAATTTCATAGTTTATTCAAATTATAAATACATTTGAGCTTGTCTACATATATCTCATACCTTGGTTAAAATGTACCATAGAGGAACTGCAATTGTTATCTTACCACATGGGAACAAGGAGTTGTTGAGAACATAGGTTCAATGGTATCAAAGGAAATGGCTGCATGAGGGGAATGTATTTTCTATCAAGTGACTAGAAAACAATAAGACCCCTTTCAAAAAAGCTGAGAAAAGATTGGTAGCTTGATGTCAAAATTAATTTCATATAAATTCTTATCAGGTGAATTATGTGCTACATTAGATGAAAGTTTTTTGACATATGCAAGGGTGTAGAGCGAAATCAATTAGAGAAACAACTGCAGTGAAGTGAAAGTTAAAAGGAAGAAGTTCAGGGCCTTACCATTTACACCTTAGGGAAATATATTCCTTGAATAAAAGAAGTTCCCTTTCTATATAGAAAGGTATGAGTATGAAAATGATGTAGAGAGAACTATTAATGCGAGTTTTATCCTATATGTTTTAAAATAATTCTGAAAGGGGAAGAAGAAAGCTGAGCCCTCTTCATCTTCTGAGAAGTAGAAGATCGCGCTGAGCCCCCTGGCACCCTCATAGTTAATCATAGTTATTTGGCAACTACTTTAATCCAAAATTAAACAAAACTTTGACAAAGTAACTAGATGTAGAAGCACTGGAGAAGCTTAGAATTATCCAACCAGCCCCCCACCCTAGAAAGAAAAGCACTTTTCTCTCCATCCTACTACCATCATCATTTTTTGAATATTTTGAAGTTTTATTGAAAAATCATATGAAAATTTTTCCAGTAAGGCAAAGGAATGGTAGGGAGACAATATTCTATTCTTAGAATAAAGGATCTTTAAAGAAAATAATCACTGTGATAGAAATAATTATTAACCATTTGAATTTGAAAGTTGAATATATAAAAATCAAAGAAATAAATGCCCTCTTCTTCATGGGTGCTCAACTGCAGCAACCATGGTTTATACCCACTGCCTATTTCTAGCAATTTCTTTTGGATTGGAAAATTTAAAACAAGTACTTCTTGATGCCATTATAAAGATAAGAAATATAGGAGGAGATATTCACTGGACTATTTCTGGTGGGTTTCCTCAAACTTTGCAATGGTCCAAAAGCTATGCCTTGATGCCAATTTTCATGGATATACAGATCATCCCATAAAAGAATATAGTACAATTGATGCTACTCTGCAGACATGTCTCAAGCTAAAACTTAGTAGGGATGCTTTGCACAGTAGCGATACTATTAAAACCCCTCTCTAGAATGGATTTAATGTGAATAAAGAACTGTTATTCATCATTAAAGCAGGAAAATGCTCTTAATAATGGTGGGAGGAAGCTAGCAACGAAAAATGAAAAAGCCATAAGATCTAGGCCATTCATCACTGTCTAGAGCTAATTTAAAGCAAGGATACATTCAATAGCAAGCTTGGTAATCAGTGCCCCGAAAAAGCTATAGAGTTCCAATTATTGCAGCTCAACATCTTATATCCTTCGATTTTCATTCCAGTCAATAGTCACTAAAAGTGGGACACTTGCAAAGAAATGCGAAAAAATATAGTACTCTCAGGCTTTATAGCATTGCGCCGTGCACCTACCACTTTTCCTCTTATAGCAATGTTATTCCGTTGCAGTAGTAACTATATGATGTGTTTTAAAAATGTACGAACTTGCTCTTAACTGAATGCATGTTTCATAAGGCGGCAATCCCTCATACCTAACTCTTCTATAATTCTCATGGAAGAGTGAAGCATGAAAAGCTCTTTCCATTAAGGCCCTAACAAAGTTGCAATAACGTATAATCCGATAAATCAATGGAGCTTGTACAATAAAAAATGTTCCATTTGTTATAGGCTGAAAAGATTGTAGATTCAAAAAGCAAAATACTTAGCTAGAGGGGGGTTGCTTTGAATTAACGCCCTACGTATAAACATATAGCAACATAAAGTTAAATCTGAGGTTGTGCTAAATGAGATAAACAAGGAGTAGCAATAAGTATGCTACAATGATGAATTGTTCAAATACGCAAGCAATAGAAGCCCGTGTCTCTAAAATAAAACCAAGAAATGTTCAAAAAGATTTAAATACTATGCTAAAGCTCGATTAGATGCACAAATAAATTATTTGAATTTTATGCAATTCTATGAGAACAGAAATTATATTTCTATAGTATGATAATGTTTTCGTCATCAAAATTTATAACACTGCTGATAAATGTTTGCATATAACTTTAATTTTTGTGAGTCCTTGTATATGAATAAAACTAATATTCCAATAGGGTAGGCAAGCGAGTGCATCTACCAAAAGGCTAGGGCAGGGCACAGCCTAAATACATGCGTATAAAGTGTGCGAGAAAATAAAAACACAATAAAGGAAATAGAGAAAAACAAGTTTGATAATACTTGCATTATGTAAACATGAAGAATGCTTGTAGCAGCAAAGCACCAGACATGCACGAGTTTTAAATCAAGGAAATGCAACCAAAGTAAACAACTCAACGTTAAGTGGAAAAGCAAGCTAAATACTTGGAGTAGAGTTTGCTATTACGGTTGTTGTATCTGTTTTGAAATCAATGGATGATGCATTTCACGACACATTAGAGATAGAGCATTGTGTCGGTTATTTTATAAAAAAATTCTGAAACATTAGATTTCATGCCCTTAGGGAAGTATGTTGTTAGAAAGTGAATTCTTTTCACTTGAAAAGGCATCTTTAGAATCTAGACGACGAATCTACTTACTCTTCAGATTTATGATACTGGATAAATAACCTTTTTTATTTGAAAGGCATGCAGGTCTATGAGAAAAGAAAGTAAGTATCTAGAGCATGATAATTGTTCTGTCATCACAGGAGAGTACCCTGCTCATAACAAAAGAATACACTAGAAAAAGTGAATTCGTGCTTAAGTGGTCAATGTCATAGAAGCTGGCCGTAAAACGTATCAAGATTTTATAGCTCTTTTGGGAAACTTTACAACATGGTTGTATATAATTCCAGCATTTTTGTACCACATTGCCTCATCTACAATTGAAAAAAATTTCCATGCAACGATTTTTTAACGTAGTTAATAATTGGCTAAAGAGTGTTTTAGTTGTGTGGAAGGTTAATAGCTGATATCATTAGTTGAAAAACGGAATTCCAGCTCATTACCCATATAATCAAAAGTGGAACATTTCTACAGTGCTAAGAAGAGACATTTAGGTAGCTTGCAAGGAAGAGGTCACTATTTAGCACCAATTCTACATTATTATTTGCAACTGTGTCGTTTGCATTTGTGCCTCTTTGCAGTCAGTTCGATAACTTATTTTTTCATTCATTTGCACTTTCTCATTGGTTCTTTCTTCGCAAGAATTTTTTTTCGGCCGTTTCCGTGAGGATGATTTCAAGTTCCTTCTAGACCTCTTCTGCTGAAATTTTGAACTGACTCTATGGTATCAGGAGCACTTAAGCGATTTTTGTTTCAATTTTGAAATCACAAGCTAATTGGAAGTTTTTGCACTAGTGCTGAAATATTTGGTCTTCTTTTTCTGTTTTGATTCATAACTTTTTCCAGTTTGAATATCACTTGCATTAGTATGAGCATGTGATCATTATTGCAGTCTGCTCCTGGTAGAGTCTTACAATTTTTTACCCTAATTCTAGAGCATTGGTTCTTGAATATGTATTCTATTTGATTTCTGAATATGTCTCCTGGACTTTTCTGCATATAGATTCTTCTCTTATGTTGGTTGAAAGTATTGGTTAAGATGTTCATGTAATGTGTCCTACACCACTCAATAAAAGTGTCACCTTGTTGGTTTGCGGTGCCAAGTACATATTTTCCTGTAACTCCTAGTTGACTGTGTTTGCCAACTTTTGCATTGAAATCGCTCATTTCAATGTGGAACTCTGGTGATATGCAGGTAGAGAACGTTTTGTTGAGATCTTCGTACAATAAGTGTATGTCTTTATCAGGTGCATCAGATGTAGATGCATACACTTGCATTGTGTTAGTGTTGATTGGTTGGCATTTGAATTTTACTGTCACTACTCTTTTCGATTCAGTCCAACAACCCAAGACTGACTTTCTAACTTCTTTGGTCATGTTGAGCAGCACTCCTTTTGCTTGTTGTTCTCCGCCTATAACATTGTATGGTCTTCTAGTTCTAAGCAGCCAATACATTTCTTAACTTCGAGATAACATGGCTCAAAATGAAGTTAAATTATAAAACATCATTCCACCACTGTCTTGGATTGGGACACCTAAGTCACTATATTTTCATTTCCTTTGATTTCTTTGTGGTGCTAAAAATGGCGTTTGTAACATTTCTAGGTTACGTAAACGGAGTGACAAAAAACTACTTCTTGTTGTTTTGCCTTCAAGCTTCCTGACTTCTCTTATAGTATTCTACTGGCTAAATTACAATATGCACTCAACCCAAGAGTGTCACTTCATAAGTTCTCTGCTTGAATCTAATGAAATCAAATCAAGAGACTGTAGTATAGATCAAAAAGTGTTTCATTCTATTAAAAATTCATATCGTTGTTTTCTTACTGGAGGGAGAATAAAATACTACCACAGAGAATTGGTACGAAACGCAAAACAAATTTTTGAGGTGCGAGTTAGGTTCATATTTGCAGCTAGTGGGAGATATATCACTGCGTAGGAAGGAGTTAGTGCAAATTTTTCAACCTGTTTCCACTGTTCATCAACTTTCCTTCAAACTGGTTTCCGTTGCCCATCAACTTGTGAACATCTGTAAGAGACAATACCAAGATATATGATTCTAAATATCCATATCCTAAGCTGCAACATCCCTGTCTTTCCATGTACTTTTATGCAATTGGTGCCTTAAGCACATAATGCATTTACTTGATTGGAATTTGCATCCCTTCATCACAAGTTGATTATCCAGCATAAATTCCCTTTAAAACATGATCATACAGCTTCAAGTGAATTCAACTCATTAGGTTTTATTGTAGATTATACCTAGCATGTTTATGACAATATATCTGTAGTCTGTTAGTATCTCTAAATTGAGATGATCAAATCTAGCATCCTATCTATCACTTGTACCAAATTCAAATTTCTAGTATTAGAATTTTACAAGATTGGCTTATTCAGTTCACAAATGATAAATAATTGCTATTTGTGGATAAATTTCTATCACTTTTCAAATCTCTGATCTATTGAGAATTGTATCACTTGTAATTTTTGATCATTGCAACTAATAAAGCTTCTATTCAAACTTTAACAATTTTTGCAATATCTTTGTCTATGTACGTTTTCTTCATAATATTCTTTTTAAGCCTCCGACATGACAATTTTTCCTCCCAATTAAGTAGAATAATTTACTTTCGATTTTTTAATTTATTTTGAAAAAAGGCGTTTGTCTTTTAAAAGCGAAATAAATCCCACAAGAGAAACATGATTATCACCATTATTATTAGTGTCAGCATGGTTGGTGTCATGCTATCAGTATGACCATAATGTCCTACTTTTTGCTGCACATCTTAACTTCTATAACATCTTTTCAAGGTGAATTCAAGGAGAGGTACAAAGTGCAGTATGAAAAGCATAGCCTCCACAAAGTTGATAAAAATCTTAGAATTGTAGTGGAAGAAGTAAATATTGATGAATTTGCAGTGCCATTGAAGATATGTCGTACAAGACAAATATCGGATACCTTCAAAGATGAAGCAAGACGACACTTTGAGCATCTTAAAGGCATCAGTGGTAACAGCATTCCTTTATCTGAATTAGCTACCTCTAATTTCAGAGTTACTTTCATTCATGGCATTGCTGGAATGGGAAAGACAGTTCTTGCAAAGCAGCTGACGTATGGCTGGGCAAGTGGCAAAATTTTCAGTCACTTTAAATTGTGCATTATGATGGAGTGCAGAGACATCAACAGCTTTGTTGCAAGTAGAAAGATGAGCCTGAAGAAGCATGAACTATTCAACGAATTTCTAAAAAGCAAAGTGAACATTGACTTGAGAGGAGGAAAAGGAATTTTATTTATTTTGGACGGTATTGATGAGCTATATGATATTTACCAAGATAATTCAATTATCTGGCAACTGCTTGATATCAATAATTCCAGATATGCACTGTCAAAAGTTATAGTAACAGGGAGGCCTTATATTCAATACCAAATTGAAAGAACAGCAAAGGGAATGGGAGGCTTTCAAAAATTTGAGATTCAAGGATTAACTGATAAGGAAGTAGAGGATTACATGAAGAAATTTTCCTCTAGTGATGAAGACCTTATGAATATTCGTAAAGCAAAAGAATCATCAAAGCAACAATTTTCAACACTGTATGTCCCTCAATTTTTGAATTCCTTTTGCTGTGTTGCTATTTTGTCCAAAGGAAGTGCAATTCGTAATGCAGCAGAGCTTTACTGTTGGACGCTTTTTTTGCTTCTAAAGCAACACATTGAGAAAGAAGGGCCAAGTGGAAAACAGAGCTCAGAAGTTTTCATGGACTATTTAAATGAGATACTGAATCTTTGCAAAATTTGTCATGAACTGCTAAGTGAAAACAAAATAATTTTTGAAGGTAATATACAATCACGCCTTTGCAATGGAGGTAAGGGGGAAGATTTCTTTGCAGGGCTTTTTGTTGATGCATCAGATAATCGCAAGAGGAGATATCAATTTAAGCATCTATCTCTTATGGAGTTCCTTTCTGCTGTTCATGTTTGTCACGAAAGAAGTCGGTCAATTATTCAGCAAAGTTTGAACAATCGTTTTTATGAAGTAGTGATACTGAGTTGCCAACTGTTGGTTGGGTGTCAGTATGATGGCATTATTAGAGACTTGTTCTCTGGTGATGAAAATTTAAGCTCAAATAATACAGATCGTATTCTGGTAAATACTCTAGAGGATACAGCTAAATGTTTAGGTAAGGGAGAGGAATCATTCCAACTATCAGTTGATATTTTTATGTGCTTTTTACATAAAGATATAATTAGCAAAGAGTTTGCAATTTCAACATTGAAAAGTTTACCTTGTAAAATGAAAATATTATTCATGGGAAGCATGCAGAAAATGAGTGAAATATCAGAACAGCTAAAATTTGAGTACAGCTGTAATGAAGAGGACATGAAGAAAGCTTTCACACAACTTTTCGTTAAATGGGTAAAAATCCACAACATTAACTCACTGACTTCTGCAAAGTATTTACCAAAAGTTGAGAAATTAGATGTGTACTTTTTGAAAACAAAGATTAGCTTAATTCAAAATGAAGTGAAAGAAATTTGCAACTGTAAAGATGTAGAAATTGCTGATTGTGACTTAGAAGATGATAGCGTTAATGAGACTACAGCACAATCTACACTGGACTTGCTGTGGATATATGAAAGTAAGTTGAATAGAGCCAGTTTCATCAATGCATGTCGTTGGGTAGCATCATCAGTTAATTGGTTTTCACTATGGGACATGGACACTATTGAATACGATTGGTGTCAGGAGTTGGTTGATGCTATCATAAGTGCGAAAGAAATGGAAAATGGAAGTTTGAAAATGAAGAGGCTGGATGTCTTCAAATGCACTCAGAGGATGAGCCAAGAAATGGAGCAGAAGGTAAGGCAACTTTGCACCATATTCCTCTTGCCCACTCAATGTCATAACACGTTCTAAGTTTTGAAGCATTTTCATAGCTTAATTTAAATTAAAGCTCTAAAGCTAAAATATGTCTTTCAATGCAGTTAGCACGCTATTTGATTGTGTGAATATCAAGTTTTGCAAAATTTTTTACATAAATTGTTGGTTTAAATAAATGCTGTGGAGCTATTGATAACTATACTGTTTTCTGTAGGGGTAGTTGTAGTAGAAGCTGCTGCCTCAAGCCGAATTAAACGTTGTGCACAATTAGAACCTTATAGTTGGCGATTAGTTAAAGTTTTTATACAGTTCCTATGCTCCATGAGATGGATAAGGTTATAGCAAAACGTTTGCATTAAATGGAAAACAATTCGTCACGATCTTCCAAATTCCTTGCATGGTAAAGATATCATAGCACCAAATTTATACGTCTTTTCTCTCCATACTATCCACTGTAATACCAGACGTGATGATTAATTAATAAAGCAAAAAGTAAAAACAATTTCATATTGGATGGAAGCTATACATGCCAGAAGACTCCAAATAAGGCAAAAAACTCCAAACTATATATAACAATTCATAAAGTTGAATCATCCTCTAGTATAAGAACGAATCATTGCAAAATGTATTAAAAGCAACATAGTAAAACTAATCAAAACATATGTTCGAAAATTGAACAAATAGCAATTGCACAACCATTAATAGCAGTTTACTGGACGAAATCACAGCATGTGTGATCAAGCACATCTTCTCTGCCACCAAAAGAAATAATAAGCAAAAACAAACTAGTACATATCAAAAAAAATGCAGCTTTCTTTCAATTGGGATTTTACAACTATGAATAATAAAGTCTAGAGCAATTTAATTTAGATGTCTCCAGGAAAATTCAACTTTATTATGTAATGTACTTGATTGTTGCTTCATAACGATTGGAATAAATTTGTTGCAACAAGTGAGGCAAAGATAAATATTAATACAATTTTAAAATGCAATTATAAAGAAGAAGCAAATTAATAAAGAAGCATATAAGGAAAAAAAAAGTAAAAATTAATTGTTGAAGCTTAATCCGTCAGTTTAAGGAGTTAAAGTATAAGATTGTTGAAGAGAGAATGTTCTAAATTTGAATATATTTTGAAGTCAACATTGCCAAATAGTAAAAGAGCAAGCATTTCTTCTTTCCTCAATTACAGTTAAGTCGAAAAGATTCATAGGTGGGGCAGCTTTACTAAGGATCACAGTTATGTAGACAGCACATACCTACCAGAGCTGAATAAAATGGACATTTTTTTCAATGAAGTCATTTGAAAAAGCCCATTGGATTATTGGTATAAAGAAAATTATGCCTAAATCTGAGCACACAAGGAGAACTCATACACACTCCTAACTGAATTAATATATGCATACCTGAAGGGTCATGGGTACAATAAGTTGCTCTTTCACGGTCTTAATAGACTGATCAATCTAGCTATAGAAATTGAAAGAGACCTTCCTTCCCAAAAATCTAAACTTAGAATGTTTCACTTATTGATACAAAGTTGGAAAAACTGTTTTTAGAAGTATCAGCTTCACATTTGAGTGCTTCGATTCTATTTTTTTTTCATTTTTTAGTAAGTAATGCCGGGAAAAGGCCATATGGCCTATAATAAAGCCTCAACAGAGGAAAAATCTGAGAAAATGAGGGGAATTTTAAGTAGAAAGGGAGACAAGATCAAGTTTGTTGATGTTAGATTTAAAAGATGACAAATTGTAGGATTCAGGGAAAGTAATGGGTGGCAATGAGGTCCACAGTTGAGAAGTTCTGGGAATGAAAGATGATTTGTGAGATAGAGTTCGTGGATTAGGTAATGTAAATTGGAAAGGGTGTGAATAGGTAGAGCTTCTGGTGGTTCGAACACGCCTCACTTGATTAAGAGTAATTTTCTTGATTTCCTATTAGTCTTACTACGATCATACCATCCTTCTCATAATTCTTAAGTAAAAAGGATAGGTAAGTAGTAACAAGGTCATTGATGACTTTAAGAAAACCAGTCTCCTGCACCATCTTCTTTCACTATGTTATTCTCACCCTGCTGCTTGATAAATATTCTTAAGAGAAGCACCTCGCCAAGCATAGGCAATAGCAAGAGCCGTATGGTACTGCATTGACTAGAGTCGGTTCATCAGAAATTTTCATTTATATTTATTGAGTTATGATTATCTACTAGTTGAAGATGATAAATCACATCACAGTGATCAAAACACTATCTAATATGTAGATTATATTTCTCAACAAATACAAGGTGTAGAAAGTTAGTGACCATGTCAATTCCTTTATTAGCTTTGCCAAGCAACTTCCATATGTGAGAGGAGAAATTAGCTCTTTATTCAGAATAAGACCAAGGTTCTTATGCTCATTGACTTAAGAGACTTTTAGGTCATTACTATAAATTTGATGATTGTCCAGTTGAACTCTTTTAGAAGAAATAATTAATTACAGAGCTCACTTCAAAGTCTGAGGATTAAGGGACATCGTCCTTTGATATGTCCACAGTGTAATATAAAGGAGGTGAAACTATAGAACAGCGAAAGACAAATGAGAGTCATAAGCAAATGGAATTGAAGAAGTGTCCTCAGCATATATACAAGCATTGGATAAAAGCCCATAAGTAAGTTCATTCAGATAAGCAGGGAATAGAATATGCCAAATGGTTTAGAATCTGATTGCTTACTGGAAAGCAATCTGAAAGAAAGAAGATTCAAAAATTCATAGGAGCATATAATTTCCTCGAAAGTCTTGCCGAACACATGCAAAAGAGAAATAGGGCTATAAGTATTGATCAATTGTATGGAAGATTTTTTGTTAATAAGGACAATATTCCCCATTTTCTTCTTTTTGGAAATACTAGAGCTGAGGAATCACATATAAGATTCATTTATATATATATATATATATATATATATATATATATATACATATATATATAATCTTCTATCAACAAAGTGTGCTTTATTATGATTATGCGAGCCAATAAAGCTCAAACTTTTCTCCCCTGTAATGATGCAAGAATCCAGAGATTCATGATTCAGAGGTCTTAATTCCTGTTTTCTTGTTGACAAGATGACTACCCAAAATCAAAATCAGTTTTTCTAGCATCTTTGATTAAATGGCGATCTCTTTTCTCAGTAACATGACTTGCTCCCTATCCCCCTCCTCCTTACACTGTATATTGATATACCTTTCGTAACCTCTTGTACTACGTAAATAAATATTTTTGATATAATTTTTTATACTTGGTAGATCACCTGATTTAACTTAAAAATTTTTATCAAGAATAGAATTGGTAAAAATAGTTAAAATCTTTTTAATGAAAAATCTAACCTGCTCATTAAAAAAATCTTGCAAGGTGGCAGTCTTGAGGAATTCTGCGGATGATTTGACTTATAGCATTGGAGTCACACTGTTCTAGTCCAAAATTTGATAGTTAAATTGAGAAGCTGGTGGACATCTACAAGGTATTGTGCCACTGATTATACTGTAATGAACAAAAAGATCAAGACATGGACGAAAAATTTCGGCTGGTCAGTTAAATTATGATCAATGCACGACTTACTCTTTCCAATATTGTAGAGAAGCACCAAAGCCAGCTGATATAAGTCAAAGCTATGTGCAAGAAGTTTAAAGAATATTTCTTTAACATGACTGATATCATCGAGCCATTACAAAGGTGACCGACAGTTGAAGTCTCTTGTAGCAATGTGTGAGCATGGATTCCCCTGGTTATTCATAGTTATTAAGTGCTCATTTTGATCTAGAAATTAATGAAAGTATTCTCTATTCTAACTTGGACCTCGATCCATCACAAAAAGGTAGGTTTCTCATTGTCAAAGTAGAGCTTGTCAATTCAAAAGAATTTTAAAGTGTCAAATCGTGCAAATAGTAACTATTGCTGGTCGCTTTTTCTTTCTCTCACAACTTTATTTTAGAAAGGAGAGCTGGCTACAGTGAAGAGTGACCTTTTTACTGTGGTAGTCCTTCTTGAATCATGTTTTCCTACACGAAGTCTTATCATGTGATTGATTAACGTGTAGTTATGCCTGTGGCAGGAAATGGGGTAATTTATTACCCAGGAACAAATCAATGTCAGTTAATTCATAGTTGTATAATCTATAATTGTAACATGGATTCCTCTTATACTAATCTAAGCATGAGCATCAAAAATACTTTCAATATATTTACTTTAAAGGTTTAATTGTAGTGTTTTAGCGGTAGTATATGAAGACAATGATTTTGATTTCTGCTTCCATTTTGCAGATACAGGAAATACATTAAGAAATGTTACAAAATCACATTATGCCAAAATAAAGGTTGACCACACTCCACTTGAGCTTTCTTGGTGATCGCACCTTCCAAAAAATCCAAAATTTGGTATAGAGCGTTTTGTTCCTTGATGCTAAATTGAAGCATGTGTTGTGCTGTTATTGAATTTTATATGGACTATATATAAACCAAGGAGCAAAAGACTTCTGGAAAGCAGAAACATATAGCAATGGAAAAGTTAAGCATGTTTTTAGCTTTCCGAGACCACAAAGTATGTGCAAGACCACTCTAAAATAGGTTCAGCTAAGATATCCCTATTGCAGTTACATTTGTAAAGTGGCAATTGTCTAAACAGTATACCTGCTAATTTCATTTAAATTGTCATGTATAAGCTGTGCATTATGAGGCAGATCAAAAGTTTTGATATAATTGCATTTTCCATCAGTTTACAGAGACTTTTGCTCTCTGAATCCTCAAATGTGACAGAATCAGTCTCAATGTCGTTTCATAATGGTCCAATGCCATCATCATATTCTTCTACAAAGTTAGTTAATCCCTTTTTATGCTAGTTGTAGCTATTTCTTAATTTTTGCAAATGTCTACCACCTTTCCAAATTCATCTGTCCATTTTCTTTAACATCCTGCTTCCAAAAATGTTGAAAAGTCAGAAATTATAGAACTTTATAACTTTTGCTTCTGAGGAGGGTATATTAAAGTGATGCCTTGCATAAAAGTGTTCTAATAACATTTTCTCAAATCGAGGTCAATCTGTGTAGGGTACCCCCACTTCTGTAAATATTTATTGCAAACGAGAATCTCCAGTCCAAAAAAATTAGGAAGCGACACTTACGAAAAAGTATTATGAAAACAAGATAAAGCTTTTGTGATGTAACACTTATCACCCTTGGTGTAAATGTAACTTCTAGCTATGTTTTGTTACTAAGCTTGTCTTGATGAAGTCTTCAAGAGCAGAGGTATAACTATATTTGCTAAGTCTATCATTCTTGCTCAAATCATTTTGCTTGCCAAAAGTAATTAATTACCTAATAGTATCTATTGTTAAAAAGAATAAAAGAGCTAGTAATAGAATGACACAAATTTGCTGCTTTTCAAAGTGAGGATTCTCATTTAGCTTGCTTTTAAATCTGCCAATCGTGGGACTTATTCGAGTTTGCAAAGAGAATTTATTCCAAGTCTTTACTGCAGAAGACTGCTATGTTGGAGATTCAATCTTTGGATGTTCATATCTAACGCATTTTTTGTTGTGATAGGTAGATATTTGAGATAAGGTGATAAGTCTCCAAATCACTATCCTATATATCAACACTATTGTGCTAAATGATGTATGTTTGAGACTGACAAACCATTATGTCTATTATCTTTTCACCTCTAACTATCTATCAGATTTTGTCTTCAAGTTTGTAGATATTGAAGACGTTATGGTTTTTTGTTTGATTGACTCATAGTTTGTTATTGAATCACATATGACTCTCCAAAATGTGCCTTAAGCTTCTAATCACGTTTAGCTTGAGTTTATCATAAGCTTTGAAGCCTCTAGGTGGCTTGTCTAATGTGTTCAATACTCCGTCGTCATCTATACCCCCCTATGAACCACATGGAGAGGTAAACTGCAGCTTCTAGAAAGAGTTGTTCTCAATAAATCCTCTTTGATTTATTGCTTCTGATCATTAATGAAGAATTTAGTACAGTGCACATGGTGAGGATTTTACTTAGCAAAGTTCCACGCTTGAAACTTTCCACAGCACAATCCTCACAATGCTAGACTTTTCCTCACAGCCACGAATGAACAATACCTCAGCAAAAAATTGACCACAAACGGTGAGGATGTTGCTGAGGAATGTTTCATTCGTAGAACTTTGCTCGGCAATATCCTCACCGGGTGGGCAGGGTTTTAGAGCTAAGACTTCTGTTTTCATCATCATCCCTTTCTTAAAGCTGGCCTTCTATAAGATATTAAAACTTTCGATGACATAGAAGGACCTGACTTGTTTTGTGACATGAAAGCAAGAGGCCCGGCCTGCTAGAGGAAGCCAAGACTGCCCAGTCCATAGAGAAAACCTGGCCTGTTATAGGAGATGAATGTAGAGAACAGTAAATGGATAGACAACCTGTGACAGAATTATCAATTTTACAACAACTAACTTTGTTAATAAACATTATATTACTGCACAGTGTATAACATGGGTAATATCTAATGTCATAGGCAATACAAAGTTGTTTTGCAAACATGGAAGAGCATGACAGCATATGACTGAAGCCGTGTGACAAAGCACATGCTTTGATATGAATGATTGATATAAAGTGAATTGCTAAAGTGCATTATGCTCTAATATGGAAATAACGATTGATTAATGGGTCATGAGCATCTCAAATGAGATTCATGCAATATCCTGATTGATAGATGAGATCATCTGTTAGCATACTCATTGTCTTAGCATAGTCTTAACCCATAGTTATGATGATGACGACCATAGGCTTGCAAATTTATAAATGAAAACTATGAATGACATCTTTTCAGTAGTTCATCACGTTAAATTTAATGTCAATATGGTTCATATTTGCAGGTAGTACAATGTGGCATAGAGTTGTGGGTTGATTGGAGAAGAGTAGAACATCTTGCATAACTAGTAGGTAGTCTTAATTACGCAGTATAGAATTGAACCTTTATATGAAACTTTATGGAAAATCGCCATAGTCGCCTTCTTTGGTAAAAGTATCTATCTATTACCCCCAAATGACCAAATAACTGCAAGTATCGAATATCCACCCGTACCGCAATAAGTTCCCTGGGTAAAAAACAAAATTTATCAACAAGCTTTCTTGTCAAATAACTGCCCCCTTAAGTAGGAGGGAGCTCTTCTTTCAAGCGATTCTACTGGCTTAAGTGTGCTTAATCCACGGGTGATGCCAGATGAGAGCTAGAAGACAACAGCACCCATCGAAGAATGCTACCCCACTTCTGAATGTAGAAGACAATTGTTTTAGATGTTCCCCTATCTATAGTACCCTTTTATCCATATTTTATCCCCCTCATCGGTAGAATCAGCCTACCGTCTGAAAAATCCTGTTACCACCGACTGGCTTAATCAAATCTAACAAAGAAGTTGCACATTCCAATATAGTCATATAACTATACTGCTCATTAAATATGTTATTCAAAGATCAGTAACCCTGCCATCTTGGATTCAGGACGTCAAACCAAAATGAAAACATATATTTACTTCGTATTTGATTTTTTTTTATTGACCCAAAAGAGTTTGTTAAAGGGGTGAAATTCTCTGTTCTTTTACCAGTGCCAAGAAAATTTAATAACCATATCTACTGAATAACCACCACTACTGTAGCAACCACCCCTGATTGAAGGCGAGATTTTTAACTAGTAACCAGAGTGGCTATTCGGTCATTTACTGCATTCAGAACTAGAAGCTAATATTCTCTAAGACAAAACTGCAAAGACAACCTTTCCAGTCTCAGCATTTTCCCTGTTTGCGTGCTGAAAGCGTTGTTTTGCTTATATATGTCCACATAAAGTCTAGAAAATTCTATGAAGCTGTCCATTTGCATTCAGATTTAGAAACATCTATTATTATTGACTCTATGAAATTCCAATGATCACAGAAGGCAGAGGTCATCTCAAATTGGATTGCTTAAGCACTTTAACTTTCTATTTGTTTTGCAATGCATTTATTGACTGCATCTTCATTTAAAGATTCCAGAAATATGGCGTCACCTTAGGGTCTCTTCATCCTATACACTTTTTTAAGTTTACTTATGACAGTGCAGTTGTCACTGGTCTTGAAAATAAAATCCAGATGCTGTTCAACCACTTTCATACTCATATACTTGGAAAAATATTGAAGTGCTATTAGATAAATGCTAGACAGTCGGGACAGAAAGAGCATTTTTCTTTGCAATACAGCCATAAACTTGTATTAATCATGACCTGGTACCTATTGTTGACATTTGAACATTATCTAGGAAGCATTATAAATTCACAATGGATGATCACTATCTTACGCTAGAAGTCGTAGAGAAAATTTTTGAATTAAAGATTGGAATTAAATAGGATACGTCTCAATTGTCATTCAAAAACGGAGCTATGATACATCATCGCCTTTCATCATGAAAGTTCAATGGCAGTTTGCAGCTAAAAATCGCAGTAAGACACGGATGGCTAAAAGATTTGGTAATCTTGTATCTAACTACATTTGTGCATTGGCTTAATGTATCACACCTTCCAACTTTGCTCAAGACACCCACACTCTACAGTCTATTGTGCAATGTTAGAGTCATTGACAGCAATCCATCTAGATTCTAGGTTCTAGAAAACTACATTTATAGATTGCATTGTCAATAGAAATCTTACAATTTCTAGTCTTGCATCTCTTTCGATTTCTTCACGCTTCCTGTAAGCAAAAGCCATGTTTATAAAAGACATTGGTGCCCAATCACATTGCGAGGACAGCCATAGCATCCATTGTTTTCAAGTTCGCATTAGGCTGCATGTCGTAGAGAGCTGTAGCTGCTCTTTTAAAACATTCAATACAAAACCTAAGCAAGTCTACATTTTCAAAGAAGCATGATTTTTACATGTTTTAAAGTCTGCTTCGTCAGACTCCGTAAATTCCACAGAATGGCTCGTAATTTGCAAGAGTGTTTAGGGACTTAATGATGGAATCAATGTGTCACAAAGATTTGACTGTGTGCATCAATTCTCAATCCACCATTCCCCAAACTTTGCACAATTTTTTGTATACTGTTGATGTATTAACATAAAGAATACTCATTTATAAAATCAATAGAAAATGAGCTTCGTTAGATATCAAATTTGCTGGAAAAGTAGTAGGAACTCTTGGGTAATTGTAGCATTGAAAGTTGGATTCTGCTCTATGCTAATAAAGCTGAGAAGGATTTTGATGTAATTTTGATGTTTATTTCAATTATAGCCATAGCTAGGTATACCACTAAAGATAAGTTATAGAAATCTTATAAAAGCTAAGGGCAAGCGAAGCCTTTAAGTTTGTTTATGAAGATCTACTAATTAGTTGCTTAAGAAAATATTTAATACATTTTTACGCTTTGCAAGAATCCATGGGTATATTTCTTATCATGAGACATGCTAGGCTTGAGTAATATTGCATTCTAGAAATTGAATACAAATTTCCTCTGGCAATTGGAGCATCCTCTACCTCGCTGTAAATACTTTTAAGTGCTTGCACTGAATCTGTATACTTAACGTTCGAACAACAGAAGAAAACCCTCGCCGTTAATGAAGTACTGCTTGTCTAAACTTTTTTAGCTAGCCAATCAGATTCTCATAATTCAGAGATACGTGCTACGCCGCAGTGATCTTTGAAAGGGTGAATTTACTGTATATAGAGTAGTGATTACTAGCAAATAAAATATCCTTTAGAAAGATGCGTATTTAAAATATCTTCTTTGTACTGCATTTATCTTATGTTGCACTTGCAAACGTCGTGAAAGAAAGTTCTGACAAGTTGTATGTAGAGAAATGTATGATCCCAGTTAGTAAAAATCTCTTGAATGCCAAAGTTTCATGATTATTGCAATATTTATTTGTGTATAAGGGCTGAAATTCAAGTCTATATCCTACAAGCTAGCCCCACGCTTCAAGATTAAAGTTCAAACAAGCCATCAAGCTTTTAATCCTGAAATAATGAGAACACTGAGAACATGAAAGGCATCCTCAGCTTAAATCGATATTAATTACGTAACATTATAAATACCTTATACTATACCATAGTTTCTCTTTAAGAAATTGAAAAAATTGCAGCTATGTCAGCTTAAGAGTCTAATTATGTATTTTTGTGTTTCTTGGAATTTGGAATTTTAAAACTACAATAAAATGAAATAAAATTAAGTTCAAAAATTAAGTCTAGAGCTCTCAAATATAACTTTCTCTATTTTTGAACAAAGGCTTGGAAACAAGTCCCTTTTGCAAATTAGTAAAAGTCCCTGAAATACTAGAATCAATTTGAAGCTAATGGAGTTCAAACAAAGCTAGCATCCTTCCCGGAAAGTGAACCCTAGGAAGACTAGCAATTCTGTATTATTATTTTGCTATTTCTTTCCTCCCTGTAGCACTGCATATTTAGGTGTCCATTTTACCCAAATGGGATAATAAATTATCCAGTAAATTTTTGTGTAGAAGCATGGAATATAAGAACGGTGACCACTGTAAAAATACCACTATTAGGAATACCCAACTCTGCTTTTCCAAAGGAGGTCGTTAAAGACAACAACAAGAAGTAGCTGATTACGTAAAAATGAAACTTGATAAATTTGAATACCTGGTAATCCTTCCTACTTTCCATAATTTCTAGAAATGTCGTATCAACCGCCTTGTTCTTTATAAAACTCTTATATCGTCAAAAGAGCAAGACAGTTAATACGTCATGTGTAGAAGTAACAGCAAGTGTGACGAATGGTCATGTGTTCATTTACTAACGTTTTACTTGATGCATGCATTCAAAGTGTCAAATTTGGTATGAGTACCAACATATGTCTACTTTTTACAGTTATTGCTGTCTGACGATGGCATTTGGATATAGTCTAAGTAATCTAGAAAAGATTCCCTAATCTCACTTCCATTGTAAAATGAATGAACTTTGCGGCTCTAGGGACAAGTGAATTAGCTGTCAACTTGATAGCGGTATAGCAAATTCTATATTTGAATTTTTGCATATATTCAAAATAGTACAACAATTATATGTCTGCTTTACATTTTTCCTGTACTGTCTAGGAAGAGCTCATATTAGGGATCTGGAAACAAGGGGTCCAGTCTAGAAGTGGCTCCTTCACAGTAATTTTTATAAGCAATGATATCATATGTCTTTAAATTGAAAAGGAAGTAGCAATTAACACCGTGGACTTACTTCTTACATAGAAGTAGCCCGGTAATGAATTAGAGGTCTGGGAACGACTTTCCATATCATAAATATATATCTTCCTGCAGTTTTTCAAATTTTTTATACAGCTGATCATATTTTTTGTGCAAAACTATGCATATGTACCAATTTTTGCAATTTTGTGGTGAAGGGGACAATTCAAGGGTCTGGGAACGACTTTCCTCTACCAAAAATAGATGTTGCAGACATTTGCTAAAGTGGTCGCACAGCACATTCTTTTTTAGCATGGAATACTATACATGTTTGCTGATATTCATGCTTTTATCAAAATTACACAATTTAATGGCATTGTCTCTCTAGGATATACCGATTGGACAGCAAGTATTTCATTTAATGGTATTGTGTGAACGCAAGAACTATCTCTATCCAGCTGCTGTAGAAATTTCTAACCTTACTTCTTATGGAAATTTTTCTCAATTAGCTTCAAAAATTCTCATTGATAATTTTAGCCTATTCATACATGAACTTTATTGTTCAACATCAAAAGTTTGAATTTGCAACAAAGTGGCAGTACGTAACAGGTACTTAAACTTGAACAGCTTCCCCTTATGCTCTTGGCATTGCTTGAGCCTACACTTTGTAGCTTTAGCTAAACTTCAGAAAACAAATGGCCACACAAATAGCTTTTACCATGAAATTTCGTGAATAACGGGACAGTTACTTCAACACTTTCATCAAAACTTTCAATTAAGAAGAACTGATTTTTTGTGTGCTTGTCAGACCTTCTCTTCCAATAGCAGTTAGTAGTTTTCCTTAAAAAGTCATAATGCAATTGGGGCGTGACGAAGCTAATTCCCTTAATAGGTTTAAACTGCTCAATTTTCGATAGAAGCCATATCTTTCATGAAATATGCTTTCTGAATATCCAAAAATGCATCTAACATTCAATGATATAGCTTACTTTCATAACATAATTCATTCTCTATTAAATTTAGGTTTTATACGTTTTTGCCATAGTAGTCATGCAATGCAGTAGCATTTATTAATGAACTAACTTTGCATCACAATACCAACAGTTTTTGAAGTTTGAACTCTAAGAAAGACCTTGCGCTAAAATATTAATGGTTTTTAGTTACAAAGAATAGACTAATTATGAGAAAATTTTATCTTTAATTTTGGTAATTTGGTCACTAAGTTCTCCATCATCAGTAATTATCATGTCCCACTGTGCCTCTCTATTGGTGTTCTCTGAGGGAGTCAATAATCTAAGCAAAAGCTGGTTAAATGCTAATTTTTGATGAAATACCACCGTCATTAAGAAGCTAATTGTTGTTGTAGCTTTGTACTCAGCACTACTCATGTTATCGTTATAAAAACCTTGTATTACTAGGGCATATCTCTCGTCCACTTTTTTTAGTTAAAAGTGAATTGGATAACCACGAACGTGGAACCCTATCGAAGGCCTTTTTAATAAAAAATGGATCATCATTCCTACTCTCCACTTTTCCACTATGTGTCTCAATGCAATCATGGTTTCAGTGGTGCTCCTTTCTGGCATAATCCCAACTGTTCGTTTCAAGCAGTGACTGCCTTCAAAGTAATTTCTCAGCACTAGTCAGCGCCTAGTAGGCTGACTAGTGATTCAACCTCCACTGATTCAACCTCCACTGATTCAAATTTCAAGCACTTTCATCCATGGACACTTTTATCAATCCTCCCGCTATTACTTTTTCAGGAAGATCATCCAAGGCTATCTTTAGCGGAGATACCTTGGCATACAGGTAAAACATTTCATATCAAAAAATGCTGATCGCAGGTTCTGTATGGTTCAGCCTTGCTTCAATCTGTGGAATTTGCAAGGATGTTTTGATATGAATTTGTGAAAGGAACCCATTGCCTTTTCTATAACATTTTTGGTAAATTTGCAACCTTATATATCGTTTATCCCATCCCCTAGCCACTTAGGCTCTGGAGAGTGTTCCAGCTCCGCGACTGTTCGAACTCCCCCTTTTATTATCCAACAAAGAGTAGCCACATCTAGGAATCACGCGAAGTCTTTTCACTTGCCTTTATTCCATAAAAACAATGGACCTCCTGGAGTACGGCTTCGCCTTCTACTAGACTTATGCCATAAGCTCCATGACAGCTGCATATTCTCAATAATTAGTCACTTTATTTTGGTTCTTGAACAGTGTTCAAAAATCTGGTTGATCGTCCTCACTTAGCTAGCCATTTCCAATGCTAATATGTTCAACTGTCAGTGCCTAAGCCAAAGGTTATATCATTCCTAAATAGTTGAAAACTTCATTTCAGACAGAAAATTAACATTTCATTTCAAATATTAATTGGACTTTCCTAAATAGCTGAGCATGTAATTTCATTTCAAACATTTCATCATATACAATGTACAAATTCTTTGTTTCCGGAATATGTTAGAAAAGTATGATCTGAAAAAGCACTCTTAAGTGCCAATCAAAAGGGGGCACTAACAAACAGTGGGTCAGGAAAAATTTCAAGATTCCATAAACGGGAAGTGAAAATATTTAGGGAAGTCGGAGTTTGAGAAATTTAAAATGATAAGAGAGCGACGGGAAAAGATAAACTAGTTGGCATAAGTATATAGCTAAAATATATACAGAAGTACGCTATGTTGCCATGCAAATTGGGAGCAAACATTACTTGCAAAAAGGGAAAGAAATTAGGTGTTCATAGAAAGATAATTTCCTTAAACTTAATTCTCGGGGGGGTCCTAATAAGGTTCCGGTGTCTGGAAAAAATTGAAAAGTGCAAAGTGGGGGGTGGGACGTTTATTAGGCACTTGAGAGCAACACAGTTGATACTGCTTTTAAATGAAATCATAACCTACGGCCTTTTCTTACCTTTCTACTGAGCAGCGCTAGCTTTCTCGTTGAACATTCATCACTTCCGAGCACTACTTCCGTTTTCAAGCATAATATTGCAATTCGTAACAATCTTGCGCTCTTTTCTCAAGAATCTCTTTTTCACAAGCAACGAACTTTCTCGCAATTAGCCACTCCTTCTTCCTCGTTGTCATTTATATCCAAAAACATAAGCAGATTTCTATTTTAAAACCGCTTGTTCCAGATTACTTTGGTAAGTGAATATTCATCACTCAATTTAGGCCAAGCAGTTTAAATTTTCATGCGTGGGGTATTACGTCATGCCTGCTAAGCAAAGAATATTGCTTCACAAGAAGATAAATAAACTCAAGGCAAAATGCAACAATCAGTTACGTAATAAGAATATTTTCAGCAGTAGAAAATACCTCGTACGATTCAATGGTATGACTGCCGAGAAAATACTGTTTGTACAGCAAAAAGCTAGACTGAATATCATATCAGAAGGGTTTGTCGATATGGTTTATTGATGAATAATCTACATTAAATTTGCTGTAAACAAAATAAATTGAACCAAAAATTTGAATATATGTTAATAACAATGTTTTGAATATCCATAAGGTTTGGCTTTCTACACAGTTTTGCTTGACACAGTTTGATTATGGGTACTGATTAAGAAGCATCATTCTCTAGCACTTCAAATCGTACATTAAGTCACTTCTTATTAAATCAACAGCAGCTAGCGGTACTATTTACTTGCGTTACATTTTAAACCAGAGATCACCACCATTTTGGGCTTCAAGACCAACTTACCTATACAACACCCTTGCTGGGGCCAGATGCAGGTAGGGCTTTTACTTTGGGCAGTGAATAAGATTTCACCTCAGAGTGAGGTCACTGCCCAATGAACATTTCATTGAGAGCACTCTTGATATGGATGCTTCCAGTTTTTATAGAACTTTGCAGACTTTGAACTAGAAAGTGAATAGCTCAACCGACAAGAGACCTTAAGCCAGATATATCTGACGTAGGCTACATAGAGTGCACTGAGGGACACATTGAAACGGTATATCAGTTCTTTTTTAAGACAGACACCTCTTAAAGCGGAGACTATTCTTTTTTCCAAATGCATAAAACATCCTTTTGACTCGGACACTGATATAATAGCTATTCTTGAAAGCAATAATCTGAAGAGATATCTACCACAAGGGGTAACGACACATTGTATGCAGTGAATGTCAAGTCTCAGGTCTCGCAGCTTTCATTTCCGACACTTTCGTTCTCCGATTAAGGGCAACCAAATTTTTATACAATATTGTTTATTTTGTAAATCTTTTGCTAGTCTACAGCTTTAGTTTCGCCATTTATGTTCACAAGGACTTTCCAGTTCTTAGCACTCTTTCTTGTTACTTTTTGACAGTTACACGAGAAACAATTTAATTGTATTTAGGTTCAAAGGCATTGTCACCCATACTATAATATTTTAGGAATACGTCCAACTCTTTTTTCTTCACTTATCACAGCAAAGGTGTTTGTATCTTCCACACTGTCAAGCCCTTAGTAGATGCATGGGTTTGACCAATTATTATTCTTGTTCACGCTGAAATGCCATAGAATCAGCTACCCTCCAAATCAGTTAAATTTTCCTGAATCCCTATCATAATAATTGATAGCAAAGTATGTTTGGGCTCCTCCACACTCTGAAACAGCAATATCTATAAAGCTGACACATTGTTAAGGCGGACATTTCTTCAAAATCCCAAAGGCTTCCACTTTAGAGAGAGTTACTTGTGTTATTTACAAACAATGCTACCAAATTTCTTCCAACAGGTCTCATTTCAACGAACAGCAATACGTGTTATAGCGCGCCTCTTACTGACTCTCAAAGATTCACATTATAGATAAGATATTATTCACTTATTAGCAACGAACTGATGACAAAGTTACTAGAAAAATTCCACATTGGTAAATCTTCAGGAATGAAAACTTGTCACTACTATAGTCCGAATATGTAAAAATACGGCGAGTATGTGTAAGGGGGGATATTTAAAACTTCAAAGTGACATGAGTTTTGTTTGCACCACAAAGACAGCATTTAGTGCAAACTACGCAGGCGAGACTGTACTTGTCAAATCTGGATGTGAAAATGAGTTAGAAGCAACGGAAGAAAGATAAGAGGAACATTTTGCTCCTACTCCATAATGCGTTTTGTGGTACAGCATATAGAAAAGTACAGCAGTGAGATACCATTTGATAAAAATGACATAATATTTTTAAGTATTGCACGAAAATGAATTACATGGTTCCTTAGAGGAGGCTTTGATTGCTATAGAACGATTTTAGAAAGCAGGTAACATGTTTTTAAATTGCTAGAACATTGAAAGTCTTCGAAATTCGTGATTTTTCTGTTGCATATGGAGAATTATTCCCACTGTGCCCTACAGAGCTTACTGTTATGAGATACTTTGTTTTAGTACGTGAATGCACTTTTTTCGCAAGCACTGGAGTTGGATTGGGTGACCCCTGCTTGGCAAATACTCTCAAGTGCCAAATAACAAGAGGGTTCTATTAGAACCGAGGGAGGATTCACAAAAATCTGCACATTACATCAAATGGGGGAGTCAAAACACAAAGGGGATCGGAATTTGAAAAAAAAACTGCTTTCAAAGATGATAAAACGACAGAAAGAAAAAGACCAAGCTTTTCATACCACATAGTAAACAATAAAACATTTTTTGAACAAAATGAGGATTCGGATGCTTGAAGCACAATATTTTGCCTTGAAAAAGGGGTGTTAATAATACTAACGAAGAAAGGAAGTAAAATGAGGAGTTTGTAAAGCAATTAATTTTCTTTAAAAGTAATCAAACAATAGAGAGATGGGGAGGGGTCTTTTACCTGGCACTTGAACGTAATAAACCACCAGAACAGGATAGTATTAATTTTTTGAAGAAGAAAGAAGAAAGATACAGTCAGTTCACTTATGAGAATACCAGAATGATTGAAAACAATTAAACAAAGCTAATATTCTACTCATCAAATGGCTATTACGAAGAAAGAATTTAGACAATGCCTGCACAAAAAAGCTCCCTTTTGATATATTTAAGGTTGATGAATAATGCAATGACGGCAATGAGAATGCTGTGAATACGCAAAAACGATACTTGCTTTCAGCAATAAAGTTTGAAGTTATGGGTTAAGTGAAATCTAATTCTTTCATTCCCAGAACTTCTCAACTGTGGAACTCATTGCCACCCACTAACTTCCCTGAATCTTACAATTTGTCATCTTTTAAATCTAACATCAACAAAGTTGATTTTGTCTCCCTTTCTACTTATACTTCCCCTCATTTTCTCAGTTTTTCCTTTGTCAAGGCTTTGCTATAGGCTCTATGGCCTTCCCCTGGCATTACTTAGTAAAAGAAAAACAAAAAAATACTTTAAACATACTTTAATGTTGTTTGAAATAGAAGCAATAAATGGCACTAAAGGCGGGTTCAAGCTAACCCATTTATATAATCGCCTGATGTGCAAAACAAACTGGAAATGCATAGTAATATTCGACATCAGGGTGTACTCTTGGGTGCCTAATAGATAGGAGGGTTGGACTAGTCAAGGGGCCTAGAAATATCCCACTAGTCTAATTAGCAGTGGACTCGAATAAATGGGAGGGGGGTTGGAAAATGACCAAAAATTTTGTGGAAAAAGCTATGGTATGTACCAAAACTTTGTATCAAAGTAATAACGCGAAGTCCACAGAATGAAACAACGCTGAACCATACAACAAATGCGATCAGCGTACTTTCTTATCATAATTTTTATATGCAGGCCAATGTATCTCCTCTAAAAATTGTTTTGGTTGAGATAATACTTCCAAAAATTAATAGGCGGGGGGTTTGGAATAAGAATCTCCCGGGTGGAAGATTTTAGAAAAACTAATTTGCTAGGGAAACGTCTCTTTGGCACCCAAGAGCACCAACATAGGGTGGTTACACCCGATGTGGTGCAAGAAATCATTCCAGTGGATGCGAGAAATATCCCCCTCAATGAACAGAAATCATCAACCAATTGATTACTGTACTTCTACTGAACCCTGAGTAATGCTTCATTAACAGGTGATTGAGGGCAACAGAAATACAGCCAGAATCATCATGTCTTTCAGAGTCAATAGTGTCTTGAAATTAACACATTGTATTGCATGTTCAGCGTGCATGAGCCTTAAATATTGTGTCATCTCAACCAAAGTACTTCATGTAATATGTCTAGAAGCATGCAGTTTCTTTGAAGTTGTGCTTGCTTTTGGTCTATTTTTGATTTTCATACTGCAAGATAAAGTGCAGATGTAGCTGTTATTCAAATGGAGATTCACGATAGGAACTAATTAGAAAGAGAAGACACCTGAAATGAAATAACAATATATGGAAATAAGCACTACACTATTGAAATGGAATGAAATGAAGAAGTCAATATATAAAGAAATAAACATTGATCAGCTGATAACAAAGGAAAGACCATGTTTAAAGGAAGTGCTTATGACTGTGTATGCCTCAATTTAACCCAGTGACATGAATAAAGTTAATCGGCCCAATCTATAGCACAAATTACCTCTGATAGCAAACTTATAACAAATACAGAGCACTTCTAACATCAATGGTAGGCTAATATGAGACCATTTTGCTTAAGGGAAATGCCATATGTGGCAGCTTCCTTAAGCAAAATTCTCCCATGCGGAAGGGTCATCTCCTAAGGAATTTTCAAGGTGTATAAACCATCTTACCTCACAAAAAGTACGATCTTCAATGATCACATATTCATCTAGCTGAAAGGGAGTATATTGAAATACAATAAAGATTTTAGGGCATAAAATAGTGATGTACGACTTCAAAATCTTTTGTAATGAATTGAGTTATTATTAAGAGCACATTACAAAGTATCGTATTCAAGTAACAGACATAAAATTACTAATGTAGTTAAGTTCTAAAGAATGTTCACTATATTTCCCCTCCTCAAATATTTAACTATTGTTGAACAAAGTTCTTCCTAAAGCTGAACTTCACTAAAGCCAATTACAGTATTCGGTGGCAATAAGTTAGCTGGTCAATACGCATAACAAATTCTTGCGCGTAACGGGCGTTACCTGGTGAATACCCTAAGGGTCAAATTGGTTTAACATCTGAACAGTCACTCATTGTAAGTCTGAAGAGATACAATTCAACGTTTTCTCACTTCAAATTTCAATGGGTAGGAAGTAGAGGCCTAACGCAGAGATGGGATAGTGTTTTTGTGGCCCGCCAAGAGCTTGCATGAAACATAAATATACCTCAAGTTATCTTCGTTTTCTGACCACTTGATGAATTGTCTATTTAATTTTAAGAAATTTCCAGGATGGCAGAAACCAGGGGCATGGGGCAGTGCCCCTAATAAATCCCTGTATTGGATAGAAAAATGGTCTAAATAGCGATTTTTAAGATATAAAAATTGCTTCTACCTAATCTAGAATCTAGGAGCAACAGCTTTTTGTAGCTGTTTTTAGTCTGCAACTTAACAAAAGAGAGACACCAGCACTTCAATTGTTTTATGTGGTTGCCCTCCGCATAGTCAATGTGTATATGAAAGCACTATTGGGGAATATACTACTTTTGTCCATTGAATGCATTCGATCTACATGATTTCTTTCTCTGCGAGTATTAGGGTGTGCTTTGTTTGCTCCTAATGTTAGCATACATGCATATGAAAGCAAGCAGGAAAAGTCGGTGTAGCTTTTTCAAGGTCATTCAAAATCATTATACTTGGCTGAAATCAGGCTGAAGGATAAATTTATCGTCCCTAGCATTAAGATAAATGATAAAAAACTACAGTATATGTCTGCAAAATGGGCACTTTCCAATGTTTACTCTCAGGTGCTTAATAAGTGTACCGCCTGTTGTTTGACTTTTTCCAACCCTCGGACAATGCATCTGTATGTATTTTAGTTTTATGTTTGATAACAACCTGTTTTTTTTCGGCGGCTTTGTAATCATTTCAAGGCACTTCTCAAATTTGAAACCCTCGGTTAGCTTTACTCCCCTTTTATGAAATTCCGGAACTTTTTCCAATCCCTTTGTTAAGTATGACCCCCTTCCTGTTTATCCAGCACTTGATAGAAGGAAGGTGCTACTTCAAAATTTTTCTGGTACAAGCCCCCAAACCATATTGAATAGAAACCATGGAAATAATTTTTGGCACCTAGGTTTTAATCAATTATCAAAGATTTGCAACATGTGAACAATTCCAGCTCTAAATTGTACCTTTATATCTGTGCCCCCCCCCAAATCAAGCTTAGGTTTCGACAAACTTGCATTGTCATGGAGATCAGAGAACAATAAGGTAATTTCATAAACACAAAGTACTGTTCAGCCTGTATGCAGACCTTTGAAACTCACACTTTTTGAATGCAACATGTAAGCGAAACAATCTAATATTTTGATGATAATTTGACATATTGATGATGACTAACAGTGCACTTCAGCCCATATACAAACATAAAAGGTGGAAAAAGGCTCAGCATAATATTTAAACATAGTGAGAGAACACTTCAGTGCCACGATGCTTCACGAAAAGGAGTAGCTGCTGATTGTCCTTGGCTTTGTGTTAAAGAGATATATCACCAATGAAATATTTACGCTTCCTATTCATATTTCTGTTCCTTGTTTCAAGTAATAGCCAAGTGAAGTGTAAGGCAATCTCCATAATACAGGACTATTCTTCATTGATTATTGGCTGCTTTTTCATTCGCAACCCTACAAAGCACTAATAATGAATGAATGGAGCAATTAATTGAATGAAGCTTCAAATAGTACAGTCATATGCTTGGAAGGGGCTTACTAAAACTATTTAGTCCTATGGTGGGGCTTTATTTGAGAGGGAGGGGCAGATTCGAGGATTTACAGTATGTAGTTATGAAGTAGCACTGTCTACTACAGATACAAGCGCTGTCTAATTCCAATAGCACGAGGCCAAGAGACGCTGCATGACCTAGAAGGAACAAATAACTGACATCCGTCATACCGCAAAACATTCCCGGAATCATTAATATTGGAAGAAACTCTCGTCTTCACACTCACTCATATGCATTACTGAAATGGAGACAGAAATCTAAACAAATAGTCTGATGCTCCCATCTTTTGCTAATAAATGTTGGAGAAACAATGTTACAAAAGTAAGACCTCACTATCAAAATAAAAATAACTTCAAGGTATCTAAAAAGATGAATCAGGCATGAAGTGATGGCTTCCATTGAATTGCATTCCAAAGTGTTAACATTTTAAGCAAACATGGAGGTAGAAAAGGACGACAAAATAGAATCTATCCATTGCTGGGCTTTTGATATTATTGAATGCTGCTGAACTGACTTGTAATATGTAGGTTTTGAATATGAACAATCTAACACGTGTAAGAATGCCAGAGTTTGTTGAAGCTGTGAAAGTTCGAAGCCTTGAAATTCAGAATTATATTTCAACAAGAATCCAGTAAATAAAACATTTATATTCTTACAGGCAAAGTTTGGCAAACTTTATCAAGATCATCTGTTGGCTCATTGTTTCCTTTATCGTTAGAAACCTATAGAAACGCAATGAAGATGGGATAAATCAGATCATTCTTTCTAAAGAAGCTGAGACTAATCTGACCAATTGACAATTATATTCAAACCAATCTCACTTGGTCCTTCTTAAAACAAAGTAGAGCTTTACCTAACTGCATCATGCATTATCACTCAAATAGCACGTAGACATTGAAAAACTAGATTCATTTCTAATGGTAACATATCTCTAACATGATTACAATTTACAGCCCAACTACTTGAGTGCTTGAATGAGATCTTCCACGCTAAATTATGTACAAAAGACTTTTCAAACAGGGTATCTCTATTCAAACACACTAACTATAAACTCTATAAAGTAAGATCTCACACATAACAACTTCTATGCGGTACTTCAGACTGCAAAACCATCTTTAAGCCTTTGTAAATATAATTTGAGAAATAAAACGACTGATTTAATTTTGTAAGACATGCTTCGATTGATTCCTCAATCATCCTCAGTTAAAAATTGGTGATATTCCATGTGTGTATAGCTACAAAGAGAAGGTTAATTACTCCCTATGGGGTCTTACAACAAAATATGTTTCATTGAAATGATATGAAACAAAAGTCTACTGCTAAAATTATTATGCAAGAACAATGGGGAATGTCGGGGGACATGATGCAACATAATAGTATGAAGTTACTGGGCAACGAACTAATACACAGAAATGACATGGGAAAATGAAAGAAGTGTGGAATGGTAATAATAATAATAATAAAAGAAAAAAACATTTTATTTATATAATTTATTTTGCTTCTCAAATTCACAATACATATTATATTATATTATATATATGTAAACACACACATTACACACTTTTGTTGACCAGTGTAGTCATTAAATACTGCAAAAATAACAAATCGTTTGTGGGAAAATATTAGCTCCATTGAGATTTTACTAAGAAATTGTTGAAGTATCAGGATGATCATAATGTCGTATAGGGATGATTAGAGAAGTGTTCTGCTGCTACAAAATGGTTTCCTATACGTACGTAAGGAGTGTCTTTTTCATCGATCTCAATAACTTCCCCATTTTCATCAATCTAAAAGACCGTATGCACCATATATATCTGAAATACTGTGCTCTATTGACTAAATGTTGCATTTCTAATGAGAAACTGATCAAGAGACAATAATTTTCACACAATACTGCCCTTCCTGTACAGAATATAAGAGCATTATTGTCTTCTAAAGCATAGAAAATAAATCAGCTAATCAATCTAGCTCTAAAGACTATTTTGAGGTATTCATTTGAAACAAGATAAACTCTATAAAATGCTGATTCAGAAAGGTTAAAATCTTATCTAAAAAATGAAGCTAAAACAATGCATCTGCCTTCCATATGCCTTACACGACTGTATATTTATTGGCAATTTCTTAATGCTATTGGCACGTTTATAATGCTTTTGTAACTTCAATGTCTATATCATTCTATTGGGAAATATCTCAAGTTGCAGGGAAAGATATGTTGCACTCAAATAAGTATACTATTACTGCCTCTGAAGATCTAGATAAAAATATGAATTATTTACGACAGCTTGGAGAATTGAAATAATATAAAGGGGCTCAGTATACCTGATATTTACAAATATTTAAAAATGTATTCTCCAAAACTCTCGGTAAGCCAAAAAATAATTTATGTTCGTAATGCCAACTGGATTCCAAAAAGGCAAGGAAGTATAACAGAGCTATCTCACCATTTGTTGCTTCTCATCAATGACCAAATGCACATCACTTTTTAATACCTTCAATAATAAGAGTAGTCCCTTAGATACATACACACACTTCGTGAGAAAAGCTTTATAAGAAAATTATCAGCAAAGGCTGAAATCTCAAGATATCTTATACAAATTAGAGGGTTGAAGTTCTTCACTAGCCAAAAGTACTATTACCTCAATTTCACATCTGAAAAACAAAAGATAGAACTTAGATTTGAGCTTATAATTTAACCAAAGACAAGGTAACGAATTGTGCCCAGTTCTTTTCAGTAAAAGCTAAGACAATTCCAGCATCAATTTCGGGAGCAGCTAAGAAAATCAACCCGTTGACAAAGAAATGATTTCTTATACGGGAAAAAGATTTATATTAAGAGCACAAGAAAACTATTACACTAGAGCTCAATGCAAAAGTACTCTAAGTGGAATTGGTATTACAAAGAATGTGCAAGTGGGAAATGGACTTTGGATTGTAAAATCAAGGTTTTCGCTAAAGAGAACTTCATACAACTCTCAAACACCTATCAGTAGAGGGCCAAAATCTATTTTACTTCAAGTTTCAATTTCTTAACAATTCTCCTTCAAACATTTAATGTAGCTAAGGATTTCATTAAATGATAAGTTTATACATTTTGAATGCGCAATTACTATCATAATTAACAGTGCCATTCTATAGAATCCAAAATTTACTGAAACCTTTTGATCAATAATATCCCTATTCTTTTGCATTCTCTACTGCTCATTAAAATTTCAAATGAAAATCTATTATTTAAACTCAAATGAAAATCTATAAGTAGTAAAGATGCATATATCTAAATACTTTTACCGTTTTCATTTGCCATACAGTAAGTGGAATATTCACTCCAACTAGAGCCAATTCTTTTAGTTTCAACACTCCTTCTTTCGCTCTTTCTGCAATTCTTCTACTTAATTCCATCATGAATTCTTTTGTTGTTTCAATCTTCCCTAAATTAACACATTCCACGAAAGTAAACACATCTGCGAGGCTAAGATTTTTCAGCTCCATTTCGATTATAAAAATTTTTCTCAGCTTAAAAGAATTTGCAACTAACTTCTGCAATTCATTGAAAATCAACTCCAATCCATCAGGGCTCATTCTTAATGCACCTAAATAAATTTCTTTGCAACAAGCGAATAAAGGTCCAATCAATTTTAAAGAATTATCATCAAATTCACAATGATAAATCACCAATTCATTCAAACCAACTTCATTCGTTCTAATCTCTACAGCTTCAGAATTATCATCATCGTCACCATGATCATTTACTTTGCATTTTGCAAACGTTACATCGTCAATATGTTTAAAATATTCATATCTTGGTAATAACTGCTTCAAAGATAACGAACAATTTTTGATGCGCAAAATTATGCAGGGAAAGATCTTAAAGTATGGCACGAATGAGGCATTAACATTTGGGTGATAAATTTTTACCCGCATTTCAGTAAAAAATTGTTTTAATTTGAGATCGGATATACCCCGCTGAAGAATCTTTGCAAAGAAGTTTGCGAAATTCAACTGGCAACTTTCGGATGGAATGAAATAATCACATCCAATTGACTTGATTTGATCAAGAATGTGAAGGCATGTTTCAGGGCTTGGAGTTTGTACACCAGAATAGTACTCACGAAAACATGATAAAATACTTGACACTTTAAAAGGCTTGAGCAGAGAACTTTGCATCAATGCATCAACGATTTTGGTAAAATATGCCACAGAATTCGATTTCCAGATAGATTGCGAAAGACAATTTACAATATTTACTTCTCTATTCCTAAGTGAGCCGTGCAATCCGCTATAGTACTCCAACACCTGGAACAATTCAAACTGTACTAGCTCCGTTACTATTTCTTCTAGATTCCGCTCATCATTTGAAAAGCAATGTACAGATGAAAAGAACTCCATCAAGGTCAGGTGTTTGAACGTATACGTTGGCTCCAAATTTCCCGGAAGTTTTACTAAAACACTCTTAATGAAACTTCTTTCAACATCAGCAGTTCTAAAGACTTGTTGAAACTCACATTTTTTGAATATTATTTCATTTTTCCTCAGAAGTTCATAACATAATTCACCCAATTGCAGCAAAACATCTGAATACTTTGAAAATATCTCGGATGCTTCATCATCATAATCATCGGAAAGCTGCTCATTTTTGTCCCAGATATGTTGCTTGAATAGAAGATAGATTAACCAACAGTAAAGTTCAGTAGTGCTCCAAACAGCTTTCCCTTTTGTAAGTATTGCCACACAACATAATGTGTTGAGAAATTGTGGTACCGAATGGAGAAACTCCACGCTTGAAGATGCTTCTATAGTTTTGATTATATCATTCTTTGATTCCATCAAGTTTTCTCCATCATGTTTCCTCATACAGGCAACATACTTTTTGATATACTCATCAATGTTGTTTTTATCAAGACCTACCATCTCCAAAACTCTCGGTTTTCTCATCATGGAATCTTTGTCGTTAAAAACATATCCTTGAACATGTGGACGCCCTGTGAGAATAATGTTCGAGTCACAGAATTTTCCATCCTTCCTTAGGATACGGGACAGTATTGACCTGATTTGCCAAGTTGGAAGTTCATCAGTTCCATCAATAATAATCAAAACATCTTTCTCATTCCTTACTTCACATCTGAGCCTCTCCTTCAAAAACCTAGAAATGATTTCACAAAATTCGCCTCCTTTACCCTCATTTTCATAGAAATCCTTGAGATTGCTGCATTGGATGAGGTAGCAATACTTGATATCTGTGTAAATCTCTTCAGTTGCCCAGCCTACTGCAATCTGCCTCGATAACACCGATTTACCTATCCCAGCTACTCCACGAATGAATGTTACACTGTGATCCTTGTCTACCAAATCACCAATCTCCACTTCTTTGCTACAACCAAAGTTCAAACTGTCCGCATGCCTTTGCAGTTCATTCGTAAAGCTTGTTTCTGGTGTTGCACTTTCAGCCACTTTAACTTTTACTGAAAAATCGTCCACTTTATGAAGAGCTTTCACAATGACATCATTTTTAACTATATGTATTTCATGATCTGAATAGGTCTCTCTATATAGTCTTCGCAGTTCATCTAAAGTATAGAAGCAACATTACATGTCTATCAAATAATTTCACTACTATGCCTGGTAACTAAATATTCATGGTAATACAAGAATTGGTCAAAGGCAAGGAGAAATTGTTTCTGATGTATACCGGTAAGATGCTGAACAAGATATATAACGTATTGATAATGCACTTCACAATTACCAACTCCTACATGTTAGGAACACATATGAAGTAACCTTTCAAATTGAAAGAAAAGAACGAATGTAGGATGACAAAAAAATGTGATAGTTGCAGAAAAACTTCAATTTGGACATTGTAAGTATATCCTTGGACTCATGATGTCTGCGTGTGCTTGTGACTATATTTCAGGGTTCTTTAGCACTATTACGGACCTGTTGGGTTCAGATAGGGGGCTCAAGATACATTGCTTTTGCACCCCAATCCCCCTTGTAATTCTTATACGTTTTGGAGGTATCCCCTCCCCTGAGCATACGTAGTTATAAGTATTCAGCTGCCGCCTAAAAATTTGAAACTATTGCTCATGTCACTACCTTCAAAGTTTACAAAAATCAATGCATAGCCAAGAAAACTAAAATTACACCATGTAACACAAGAAAATAAAACTTCTGTTTAACTACATGTTTTCGCTGTATATGTTTTGTTAAGCCTCAAAATTGACGAAAAATGCCATATCTTATTCTGGAAATTAATTGTAAGAAAATTATATCAATATTTGGAAAAGCAATAAAACTCCATTTCAGTACTATATCAACGTATCAGTTACATTCAACAGCGCTGAATGATTTCGCCAAACAGATAGCGTTAGTATATTTTCAAGTAGAATTTCAGTCAGTCAACTTTGCTTGACAATGGCTACATCTCGCAGCTTCTGCAAGGATGACCATAACAGTTTCTGTTATGTTTGTGGTATGTTTCATAAGCGCCAAGTCAGTGAAGCATGTAACTGTTGAAGGACATCTCTTCTGTGCGGCTTTCTACGTATACCTTGGTGTTCAAGTTGAGATCCAAGATAAAGTTTCGGTGCTGCATGTCTTCTGTGGAAACCATCGATTAACTTTGGAGACTCTACCTTTCCATTAGGGTGTCCTTTAAAGATTTTATTGCACCGAGCACAGTCTGTGCGAAAAATTTGTTACAAAGTCAGCTAAAAGCCTTTGATCAAATTTTCGACAGAAATCTTAACATGTCAAAAATTTACGTTGGTAATGTATATTAACAAAGAACACGGTAAATTGAATTCTGGCTGATGGCATGTTGCTTGGGTGAAATGGAAGAGTTTCATCATCTCTTCTCTTGTGCATCTGCCTTTCAGTTGGTCACGTACTAAAGCACATTAAAGGAAAGACTTTACGAGCTTAGAAGCTCCTAAGGCAACTCCACAGTCAACCAACCATTTAATCTTTTAAAAACTTTGAAATACCTGGCTATCGTCATTATTGAACTCTCAATCTCAAATTGATAATGGATAACAGATGGAAGACAAACAGTAAATGGTTTCAATTACTGACTACGTGTGGAGCTACTAATGCAATTTTTCTTTAACTCTTTGAGTGGCTTTCTTTTCTTTGGCATTCCTTGTGTTCTTTGAATGCATAATAGGCATCTGAAACTGATTTCATGGTGGAAGGAAGATCACCTTGGGTCATTCTATGCTAGGAATGGCACAGTATAAAACAGCTGTATTAGATTTTATGGGAATGTAAAGAAAAAAAACAGTTACATAGGCATTAAATTTCACGGACAAAATATATAATTCACTAGAGAAAAGGTACCTTCTGCTCTCAACCATCGATTTCCAAATGGATTGAAATGCAATTGCAAATTTGCTTCAATAGCGATACTTTGCCATGTTTTGCCACCAAGTAAGGAAAGAAAATTTTTTTTCATGGCATAGCGTTCTTCCTAGGTAACCTATAATCTAAATTGGTGTTGAGAATGCTACGAGAAGGGCAAGAACCATTTGTGGTAAATAGATTAGATAGAAAATGTGCAACAAGACTTTCAAAGACTTGAAAGTCATAGGGACCATCAAAAAAATAAGTATGCTTTGAAGGGGGCAGTGGGATACCCAAAAAGTGTTGAAAAGCGTAAAAAAAGCATATAAAATTGTATAAGTGGGGGTGAGTGTCCTCAATGAACGTACGCTCATGTAATCACTGGAGAAGCGTCTGATTACTGGGAAAGCATCTTGGATACACGTAGCTACCTTTTGAGATTATACGCAAGTTCGCTTGATGTTATACAAAACTATGATAACTTTAGATTTCTCGGTTATGTATTGAGCTTGTGCCACTTTGAGAATAGTGTGATAAAGCACAGACTCAAACATTTAGGCCGGGATGTTGACATAGAAGTGTGAACGCTCGGGGTAATACCTCCAAAACATACAAAAGAGGACAAAACTGGAGATGGGGTCAATAGGGAATTGATAAATATTGAGTGTACATACTTCTTGATGGGTGCCTATCCTTAAGTTAGTATGAAGATCAACTGCTGCATGGTATTCTCTTGGATCTCAATCTATAATAGGATCGTGACAAAAAAAAATTGCAGCAATTCTCATGCTAGCAAGTTCTTTCAAAATGTCTCATTTTGGCCAACAAAAATACATATGCTGTAGCGAGCCTCTAAGAATCGCACAAAAGACTAGATATTGGTGGAAATGGTGACATCAGAGATCACAACAACGCGTGTGACAAGAGGAAGACTTTACAATTTTGCAAGTCAAGAAGTATTTTTGACGTTACATTGATAAACAACTTGCAGACCTGCGCCGATCGTATATCTAGTAAAGATGCTATTGCAGACTTTCTGAAAAAACTGCAATGGAATAGAAATAATATCAGGCATCATGCATTTGAACACTTTACTTCCCTGGCCGCTATCAGCAACGACTTGAATGATGAAGGCCTTGCATCATAAAGTGAATACTTGAAAAAAATGAAACAAGACATGCAAGTAGGGTATAGTGACCTACTCATGATGGCCCATCCCACTTTGGTGACAATTCTTTTCGAAATTAAAGGATACTTCTAGCCACTGCATGAAAGGAAACCTCTTTGTCCAAATTATCAAGTGCAAATTACCGTTGATGTCCTTGATAAGTTAAGAAATTTTGGTGTAGTCCAAAGAAAGCTTAAATTAGTGAAGGTGTGAGCATCGCCAAATGCTAAAACAATAATAATGTTGTGGCTGAAAGTAATCACCTGAAGCTGGTCCTGTGCTCAATAGAAGCAGAACTTAAACTATCTAACGGATGAAAAGAAACTCTTCCAAAAATTTTGCTTTTTAAGGGCTTTGGGACTCAACTTCCTTATATGGGCAATTTCCCATAAATAAGCCTTTCTAGCTTTAATTTGGCTCACAGTAATCACCCTTGGCTAGTGCAGTGCTCATTAGAAGCAGAATCAAAACAATATACAGGGCCACAAGGAAATAATTCGAAAAATTCAATTTTTGGGGTTCGGAGACACAATTGCTATTCATTTTGGATAATATAGCCCCCCAAAATTATAATTCTTGCATTCGCTTCTCTTTTCAGTGTATTGACCTGGTTTCCAAAAAGTTTTTTTGCATTGTATTGCGACAGTTTTACAATATGGTGAAAAAGCATTTTAATCAAAACCTATAAAAGTTCTGAATTGATCCATGAAATTCCAATAAGTATTGTGAAAGAGCCTATAACCACCTTGAAACAATTACTTCTTTAGCAGATTCCTGAATACCTATATCGAAGAGCCAAATAATTTATCAACATGTCAAATGACGTCAAGCTTTTCAAAAGTTACTTGCATTTCATAATTTAAATAAAAATTTCATGGAAAATTCTGTGATTGGCTTTTCTCAAACTGCATTCTGAATCTCAAATTTTAAGAAAACTGGTCATTCTTAGCTACATCTAATTAGGACACACTTGCAGAGCATAAGAAAAACAAATAAACATAAGGCATTTGACGAATTCTATCAACTTTTATTTCTTTCTTACGAACATGGGATTTCAGCGGTGGCGGGCTCATACAACTCGGAAACAATGACGTTACACAAAATATCTGTATTTCCCTCATCTTCAACTGGCCATAAAATATCAAATATAAACCGTTTAGTACTTTTAACTCTAGTATTGAAATATTTGGGATGTCTACTTTAAGGAAAATTAATTAAAAATCCAAATTGAACATTGAAAATTCACTAAATTCCAGGGCTGAGCAATGTGTGCGGGGTAGATGGATATTATTGAGAACTGGCATAATTTGAATCAATTACAAAATAGCAAGTAAGGCTAGCTGCATCCTATATTCCTGACTTTATGAGTCCTAGTATACTCCCTCATTTATAAGCCACCATTCTCCTTCCTCTCAGCCATTTTCATACTGTTTTATCGCTGCTGAAAATGAGCACTTAAGAACAAATGCAGAATTGAGCCTCCTAAAGCCAACTAGTATACTCAAACAGCAATAAGTGAACCATTTGATTATCTGAAACAACTACCACTGAAAGATGCATCGTATCCAAGAGGGAAATTAACTGTACTCCAGGTCGACAAAGTCTAATACGCATAACAACTTGTTTTGAGGGATAAAACAAAGAGTTTGTCATAGCTAAAAGCACAAACTAAAAAGTACCGATAGCGAGATAGAATGAGTGCCAATTCTATGTGCTGTTAGTGCCCACAGGATAAGTTGAAAAGGGTCTATATAATAAAAATAAATAAATTTATGTATATGTATAAATATAAATATATATATATATATACAGACACTCAAGACAAAGTCCAACTCTTAACACGTTTCGCTGTAGCTATACAAGCGTTTAGATAATAACAACACCAGCAAAACCTAACAATGCACAACAACGAAAAGGCAATGGAAACTGTAAAAAACAAGAGAGAACCACATAGGATAGCACATTAGGTAGAAAGAAGGAAATGCAGGGAAACTACAGACAGAGAAGCATTGGAGAAGTTGATAATGAGCACACACACACACA
>WIPJ01001340.1:98177-114028 GCA_018155075.1 Cassiopea andromeda
TCATGATTATATATATTTATATCAATATTTATTTATTATAAATACTTATTCATTATATATCTTGAGATTCATATATAAATATATATATATATATATATTTTCCAATAGTGTAATAAATAATGAAACATGCATTAAATTTAGTTATGATAAACATAAGTGATTGAACATACCACTATCTTTCTTTCTGTAGGAGTCTAGAAAGAGAAATCTATCAATAATTCATAATCTTTTTATAAACTGCTATCTACCATTTCAAGGGTATTCGTGCAAAGTGTGAATGACAGCCATTGATGGAGCTCTGTTCAGTCTAACCTTGAACAGCTTTTTCGAGTTATGGTAAGTTCAACATAAAATACATAAATTTTTCAATATAACACAATTTCATGTTGTTATTGAGAATCTCAAATCTCAACAATGTTAGAGAATCGATATTATCATGCTTTGAATCTTAACTAAGAAATACGTGTCTGCAACTCCTTGCAATCTTCTGCAAACATTGTAACCTTAATAACTGTTGAAATACAAAACAAGATTTTATGCAGTCATAATGACTATAGTTCTTGCTCTAAACAAAACTTCCGCAAGATTCTTTGAATTTCCAATAGCATTAGAGCTCCTCATTTCCAAAATTCTAAAGTACCTAAATGCCAGGGGGGTCAGAATAAGGAATAAGCGGAGGGGGTGATACATTATAAGAAGTAGCTAAGCAAAGGGGGGCAAAATAGACCTGGGGGTAGAAACTATACATCAAGATCTAAAAATACTGCTATAAAGCTCTCCCAGTTCAAAATTAAGGCGTCTGTCTAAGAAGCACAGAAAAAATATTACCATGCAAGAAGATTTGGCTAACATATCTGTTTTGAACGTTTTTGAAAGTTTTATTTCAAAACTAATGACTGGGGACCTAATAGGAGCGGGGAATTAGAAAAATTTTTGAAAACGTATTATAGGTGAGATGCCAATAATGTTTAAGTAAACGGAAAGTTCAGGAAAAAACTAAAATTTGATATGTTGTAGAGAATGTCATAAAAACCCCATGACCTACAATGGGTTTGTTCTCACTTGCGTACTTCCACTCATATTCCCAGTTGTTTCCCGTCAAAATCGACCTCGTGCTACGCCACCATTCTCACCTTATCAGAAGACAGAAGTTGTTGTTGCACTAACGTCACCACGTGGAAAAAGACACTAAATCACTGTGTACGACTCCATAAGTTGTGAACATTTTACCTATTGCTGTGACCTAAAGGCGAGCCAGAAGTATTCCAAAGGCATAAATACACCAAAATAGAACTACAAATATGTTTTTGATTATTCTGAAAGTCACTTGTGCTTGAAATGGCTGAATAAAACAAGGGGACATCAAATGAAAGTTGATCTATTAACAGAGTCGGGAGTTTCCTTGACAGTGACACTAAAAGGGAGGGAATTAGTAATAGTAACTAGTGTGAACACGATACTTCCAGACTGTTACTGTACTTTCACTTGTACAAAACCTCTCTCTAGCTTTGTGTCTTTTGTCTTTGCATGTACGCATCAACTAATAGTAGATTTTTAGATATTAATGGATATCTCGCATTTGCATTTTCCGTTACGGTATCATCCTGTACTCCTATTTCTGTCATTTTGCCTGCCCTCCTTCACTTTTGCTCTTTCATTTACACAGCATTTTCGTGTATTAAGAGCCAATCTCTGCAATCAAAAAGGGTGCTTTCTTAGGGCAAAAAAGGGCGTTATCAAAGAAATTTTCTGAGGGCGAAGTCTCCAGTCCCCTTACTTCTGCCTCACGCCCAGGAGCCATGACATTCCCGGGATTTTTCAGACTAGAACCACCCTCTGTTCCTGATATAAGAGATGTTGTTCAGAAGCATATACACGATATTTTATAAGAAAGTGGTTAATAAGAACATAGCACTCGTTTGTTCAAAAAGTTCAGAAACTTTAAGACTGGATTTTTGAGACCAAGGACAGTCTAAAGTTAATATGTATTTGAATCTCCATTATTTGCCCATAAATTATTATATATGAAATTCTGGCTGCTTTTCACCAGTAGGTAAGAATTGCAAATTTCTAAAGTTTACATGAAGTAGCTTTACTTCACAGCAATGTTCATGGGCAATACATGTGAACTCAAAAATTCTTGCCAAGAATGTCTTTAGAAGCTTTTAATACTGGGAAGGAAAAACTTTTCCTATATTGTCGCAATATGTACTAAACCTATTATTCAAAGGCATGAGCGGCTTTCTCTAAAATAATATCGAATGTTTCAAAAGATGAACGTTAGATAACATCGTAGCTGAAAATTTCGTGAAAGTCTTAAAGTAAATCATTTGAAATACAAGCGACTTTCAAAAAAATCAAATCATATATTTGCAGTTCTGTTTTGATGTAGTTATGCCTTTGCAATACCACTTATTCGTTTGCAGTTTACAGAAATGGGTATAATACTCCCAACGTACGTATTCAAACGTAGAGATTCAGTGTTTTTTGCAGACTTCAGTACATTAACAACTTCTGTCTTGCGAAAACGAGAGCATTACGGAGTTACATCAGTGTCAACATTGAGTCTTCGCATTCGGAAAGCAAAAATGCAATCCCGAATGCAGAACCTCAATCTGTGAATCCAGGAACGTCATTTGATGAAGCGAGAATTCAATCGATGAATGCAGAACCCATATCCAGAATTCAGCATTGCAGTTGACAATGCGAGTCCATCATGCGTTCGTTAGACCAGAATTCAGACTGTTAATGCATTGAGGCCCTTAAAACTTTGGCTGGAACTGCTTGCCATGTGTACAGGGTGGCCAACAGCGAAATGCAATTTTTTCCAGGGTTTTCCAGGGGATTTTCTACTAAGTGTCAGGGGCTTTCCAGGGTATTTTTGACTATATTTTTGAAAAATATAATTATCATATATAGATCTTCTGCTTGTACCCATCCACCATTAATTCAGCGACTTGAAATTTTGTGTCCATTGTTGGAAAAGAGGGTGCTTGCTACACGACATATGGTACGCTGTTTTCCCCCATCAACCTTACAGGTCCTCCTCCACTGTGTTACGAGAGTGAAAAATATAGCAGCATTGCAAGGCAAAAACTTGATGCGTGGAAAATCTGCTTCAGGACATTCCTTTTCAGGGGAGGAATGCAATTTCAGGTTTTTCCAGGGTATTTTTCCAGGGGCAACGATAATCCAGGGTTTTTCAGGGTCTTCCAGGGTTTCCAGGGTTTTTTGGCCACCCTGCTGTGTTTAGCCTAATTTCTAACTATTGTTACCGCTTATTACTTTCAAACGTCAAATAAGGTTGCTGCTGACAGTATGAGCATTTTGTGATAATAATCAGGGGCGTAGCATAGGAGGGAATGGCAAATTTGCGGTACAACAATAGTGCGGGTCGATGTTGCATTACTGATAAAGCTCAAGCACTGTTTTTTGATGGTAAATTTGGTTTGCGGGAAGTCTTCTTCGTCGGCAAATTGAGGTTGCTAACCCACCAACAGTTTGCTTTAACTACGACCCTAATCATAAATTATGAAGGGATGATCAGTAATCTCCCCTCCTTAATAAGCCCTCCCTTTTGAAAACAGACAAATCAATTATAACATGGTGCATGGCATATAACTATATGCAAAAAGCAATGAGCAGTGCGTGGAGCAATCCTACCATACTTTCGAGCATAAAAACCATCATTACTGCAATGCTCTTGTGTCCCAGAGCTCCTGAAACCTTTCAGTTACCTTAAGAAGAAATAACGACTTTCTCTAGATGGTGATAGATACTGTAGTTGTTGACTTCTACCTCCAGAAATACAGCAAATCTCGGTATTCGGTAACTCCACAACGGAGATCGTTTTAGTAGACTGCCCTAAAATATTTCATGACCTCACCACTATTTCTACCTCAATATAATTGTCAGTGTCTAAAAGAAAAGGATACTTTTGTTATTTTACAGCACAATGGGGTCTAGATTCCTAACCCAAAGTTTAATAAGAATCTCCATTATCCCATGGTTGTACACCTGAGAAAAGATAACTCTCAAAGCAATACATGTTTTCTTTATAAGAAACATGTCTATAAGAAACATGAAGGTGAAATTCGGCAGCAATTAAAAAGCATTTAGAAGCACAGGCAGCTATGGAACAAATAGAAACAGCATCCCACTGCAAGTATTACAAAATCTGAACATTCCTTTTCTTGCATCCCAATTGCCTTTTCTGGGTAGTTATTGGTATTTGAAGTCTTAAGAATTTAAGATTTAAGGCTTGACTTGATGACACTTTAAGAAGCACCCAGGCTGGAGCCACAAAGAAAGAACAGGGTTGGCACAAAGAGAGGGCTGGGAGGAAATAGCCCCTGTTGGAACATGCCAGTCCCCTATTGGAAGGTAAAAAACTATTTTTGGAGACTTGCCATTTATAGTACCCTACTAACCCTAGCTTAGCCCTTTCATGGGAAAAGTCAGCCCCCTCTTTTCAGAATATTCCAGGCACCACCCCTGAGAAGGAAGGGGTATGCAATGTAATCAAAGTTCTTCAACAACTCTCACCAAAATTTAAGGGCCGCAATGCATTAACATTCAGAATTCTGGATTTGACTTTCCGTCTTGCACGTTTGACAAATTGACGAACCACATGATCGATTCGCATTGTCAACTGCAATTCTGAATTCTGGATATGGATTCTGAATTCATCGACTGATTTTTCACTTCATGAAATAACATTTCTGGATTCACAGATTGAGGTTCTGCATTCTGGATTGCATTTTTGCATTCCGAATTCGAAAACTGGATTTTGACACTGATATAACTCCATAAGGAATGGCAGCCTAACACTAGGTCGATTTTGATGAGAAGCAACTGGGAATTTGAGCGTTAGTACATAAGTGAGAACAAAAACACCTTAGATCATGGGATTTTATGACATTCTCTTCAACATATCAAATTTTAGTTTTTTCCCCAACTTACCCATTAAGAGCATCTCATAATACTTCCTAATGAATGCCTCAATATCTATCTCAATATCTCAATGTATGCTGCTGAAGCTACTATCGCCAATATTCTATTATCTGCGTCACCCTATAAACATACCAACAAAAACATAGCAATTGCTAATCTTTTGACAGAGATACTAGCAGTGGTGGACATGTTTGGACAGCGAGGGTGCAAGTGAGGGTGCAAGTGAGGGTGGAAGTGAGGGTGGAAGTGAGGGGGCCGCCTACCACAATAATTCTAGACTTACATAATGGGATGAAAGCTCCGTTACTAGTGGTTCACATAAAAAAGTAATTTTTTTAAAATGCAAGCCAGTCTACTAGCGTGAGATGGCTTTTCTTAAACTTCGGTATGTATGTATTGAACAGCAAAAATTCAGGACATATATTAATGTGCCATACAGGCATACCTTTGGCGTGCAAACATGATCAGTGTAGCTTTTTCGTTTTTTGTTCTAAGTCATCAAATGATGGTGATAACATGTTATGGAATCACTTTTTCTTATGACAGCATAAAGGTCAGTGATGAATACAATTTACATCCCATGTTGTAGCAGAAGAACTTTTTCAAACAATCTACAGGGCATAAACTCAAAACAGTTTTGGGGGGAGCCCTGAAACCTCAAATATCTTCCCATTCTATTGACATATTTTCATGGCAATAGCCTTTCAACTATTTTATCTCCTTTCCAAATCTCCATTACTGATTGCTAGTTCTATGTGATGATTCTCATCGGGAAACGCTAGCAATTATGCACTCTGTTAGAATAGCTAAAATTACTTTAAATGACTTACGCAAATTTGAACTTGATAGATTTGCTTTCAAGCGTCCAATGTTCTCTTGCAAGTTGTCAACTTTTTGCTCCACATTGTCAACTTTACCTTCCATCTTTTCAAACTTCTCTTTTACTTCTTCAATGCCTTCCTTTAATTCTGTAAACAAATAGACTAAGTCACTGAAACTTAAACAATCAAAAAATTCCTGCTAGTGTCAGATTCTCAAGGCTTCTAAAATGTCCTCAATTTGCGATAGAATATAAACTTGTTTCTCATAGGAAACAACATTTTCTCTTAACAATTGCAAGGCAACTTTGTTCGCAAATTTTTCCGGTTATTGCCAGACTACTATCTTTCTAAAAATTAAACTCATCCAACATAAAATCATGCATTCCAAAGACCACATGAGACAATATGCAAGTCATGATATGTCCAAAAAGGTTGTAATACATACTATTCATGAAAGAAGTCTACCTAAACATTTGTGTCTACTGAAATCATGTCTGAAGAGATTTTTTCAACTCATCTGCCAAATAGGACACTGTAACAACCTGAACTCAAATTTAATAGCCTATGCAAAATATCACGAGTCTTTATCACAAAAGACATTGTCAGACTACATAGTAACCGCACAACGTGAAATATAAAAAACTAATGGGACCAGTTGGAAGTTCTCTGTGACGCTACTTTTAAGCAAAATTGCTTATTCAGTTGATTAAGGAATCTTGAGTAATCTATAATACAAAATTTGAATTCTATCATCATGGATGAGTGATTACACACCATAGTGAGGTGAGAGCTACTAATCAGTTGCAAGGAAACGTTGCTCATCTACTATTTCTAACCTAATCTTGGTACAAAAGCAAGGAAATTCACTTTGGGATGCCACAGGGCACATTACGATCCAAAAATTTAAGCATTTTAAAATTGCAGAGTTTTCTGTTCAAATATCAATCCATCCAAAATTCTTAGACGACAAATACTGCTTTCTGCTAAAAGGTCTTGAAAATATCATATATTTTCTGTAGTAAGTTATATGCAAATTCATTCTTCTTAGTAAAAGAACCAGTTCCAGACAGTCTAGAACTAGTCATTTGAAGTACTTTTCACAGCCCTTGCCTATTCTCTGTGACTTGTCCAGTCCACAAAAGATCATGAATTATTAGAATAATACACATTGCAGCTCTCATTTTTCCATCAATTACTATGTGTTCATAATCACATTACACACGTCGTGAGCGAAATGAAGGCTGACATACTCCATAGAGTAAATTCTTTACCTCATGATAACAGCCGTTACACAAAACTAAACTAATATTTGAAATTCACAGCTGCACTTAGAAAGATAAGAATAAGGCAAAATAAAAACATTACTTAATAATATAGCAGAAGCTTACGACGTCAATAATGATGATTCACCTTCTATTTCACTAACCAACTGATTAAAATCTTTGTTGCGATTTATCTCCACATCTAGCTGCTTTTGTAGCTGAATTGCAATCTTTGTTTCTATATGTGACTTTTCAACATTCTCTACTTCATCTACAGCATCCTGACAAAATATGTTCTTTGCTACAATTTTTACTTTTACTATTATGTCTGAAAAGTCTGTATTTGAGCATGACATGTTAGGTACATGACCAAAAAATGAATTCCTTATATCCCTTACAACTTCAACCTCTTCACTGATACGAAATGGGCTGCTTCTCTGATCCTTTGGTCGGCTACCTTGAATTAAATTGAGACCAGCATCTAACAAAGCAAATACTACTGTAGTAGTATCCCAAGTTTGCTCATTCCCCTCTTTCATTTTCTCAATTTCTTTTTCCCTTTTCTTATTTGTCTGGACGGTCTTTGACAATTCACTGAACAGAAAACTGCCGCTTGCATTGTCACTTTGCCATGGTTGGCTTGGATACTTTCTATTCCATTTTTCTACGAAGCATTTCCTTAAATATTTAGGAATAATTTCCACAATGATCTTGGTAATCTTGACAAAGTTCTCCTCTTCATCGGTTAATGCCATAATGATGAACTAAGCAAGAGTTACATAAAATAGTCGGTTATATGTGATACTGAGGGTAATCACTTAACAGTGAGAGAATACAGCTATACTAATTAGTTCTACAAGAAGACAAGGAAGCTTAAAAAATTCAACTAGTTCATCGATAGTTGAGAAAAACTAAACAACTTCATTGTAGAATAACAGTCAACCATCTAATACCGATCACTTTTAGTTCCAAGTCCAGGTGGTCAGTAAAAGGAGGTGGTTGTAATTTGAGGTTTACTAAAACATTAACAAAAAGTTGCCCTAGACTCAATTTCTATGTTTATGTTCTCTTGAAGACACTCAAGTGTCTGCAAACAATAGCCCGCTTTTGACCAGTAGCAGTTAATATATCTGCAAGTTTACAAATGAGCAAGGCTTCAGTAAAAAGACAATTATAAAAGTTTTAATTCAAAACAGAAGATTTTTTCAATTTTCTTCCATCATAGAATGACAAGCACATAGGCCTACATAATTTCAGTTTCAACTTAATCTTCTCTCTTCATTACATGCCTCATCGATGGATTGCTCCTATCCTTCAATTTTTATGCATATCCAGTTTATGAGAAAGAATCTCTTCTAAACTCATAAAGACTGGGCACTTCCATCCCAAAGCCTGCTCTTCTATTAAGACTGTTTCTATCAGAATCAATAGCGCACACTTTTTAGACCAAATTTCAACAATTTCAGGAAAAATATTTGAATTAGTTTATTTTTATGACCACTGTTAGAGGGGAGAATTGGAAGCCTTCTTCATTTGAAATTGAACCAGATGGTTCCCAAGTGTTATTGGGAGGTGACCGCCATTTAGAGGTTGACCGTATAGGCAACGCTACGGGAAAGTGTTTAGGACTAAAGGCTAGTGGCCATTATTGGGAGGTAGCTGTCAATCAAAGGTGGCTGATATTAGAGGTTTGACTATAGAAATCAGTGGTAGATTAGATAGTGAGTGGTGCTCTTCTTTGCATCAAATACTAATGTTGAATCTAGAGCAACGTTGCATAGCATGACCCCAATTTTCTGAAACGCCATGCCCTTTTCATCAACCTAATGTTAATGCTACGTGAAAGTAATCATTAACTGATTGTGTTTCAAAGAAAACCATCTTCAGCATTTCTCGCTATCATTTAAAGAAAGGTATTCTGAATGTGTTTGTGGAGAAAAAGCATGCACTATCGTGCAGGTGCCCTTAAAACCAATTTTAATGCATTAAAAATGTCCTTTGGCACTTTAGAACTGTGTGCCCTCCTCAAACCTTAGATTCAGAATTACATAGAAAAACAACTATTAATTTCGTTCTGACTACTGGATCCGCTGTGATTAAATGATATTTGTTAACTCTACTCAATACTTACTGGAAAAACCTCAGTACATACTATATTCCATCTTCTCCATGAAAAAATTTTTGCAATACATTATACTCCCAATAACCATAGCTCCTATGTGAAATGAGATATCAATCCTACATAGATACAGCCCAATTAATGCAGAACTCTTTTTGTTCTAGTAAATAATGCCGGGGAAAGGCCATAGGGCCTATAACAAAGCCTCAACAAAGGAAAGACTGAGAAAAAGAGGGAAAGTTTAAGTAGAAAGGGAGACAAAATCAAGTTTGTTGATGTTAGGTTTAAAAGATGACAAATTCTAGGATTCAGGGAAAGTAGTGCCTTGCCTATTCAAATATTTCACCATATCGCAACACTTCAGCCTCACTTCTCACCAACGACTTGACAAATGTAGAGAAGTGGGGTAGTGACAGCCTCGTTAAGTTCAATGAAGAAAAGACAAAACAGATTGTCATATCACGTAAACATCACCAAGATTTCTCCCCTGTTATCGTGAACGGCCATAAACTGGACATTTCATCTTCAATCAATCAAGGTGGTCTTTCTAATTCATCTAATCTCACTTGGAAACCCCATATCAATTCCATAGCAAAGCATGAGTCTTAGAAACTTGGCTTCCTTTCTAGAGCCCGAGGTTATTTCTCACCTTCTCAACTATTAGCTATATACAAATCCCAGATTAGTCCTTCTCTGGAGTTACTGCTCTCATGTATGGGGTGGTGCTCCTAAATCTTCTCTCCATCTTCTTGCAGAATCCAGTCTAAAGATATCCGTCTCATCAACAATCCAAACTTCGCTAATTCTCTATAGTCTCTCTCCCATCGTCGTCTTGTTGCAGATCTTTCCATTTTCTACCGCTATTTTCAAGGGCATTGCTCTCAGGAAATCAAGAATATTATTCCTGTAAATATTCAGTGAGGGATGTTCGAACCACCAGAAGCTCTACCTATTCACACCCTTTCCAAGTTACATTACCTAATCCACGAACTCTATCTCACAAATCTTCTTTCATTCCCAGAACTTCTCAACTGTGGAACTCATTGCCACCCACTACTTTCCCTGAATCCTACAATTTGTCATCTTTTAAATCTAACATCAGCAAACTTGATTTTGTCTCCATTTCTACTTAAACTTTCCCTCATTTTCTCAGTTTTTCCTTTGTCGAGGCTGTATTATAGGCCCTACGGCCTTTCCCCGACATTACTTACTTAAAAAGAAAAAAAGTGCAGCGGAAAGGCAACAAATATAAAGAGAGAAGCTTTAAAAAGGCAACTATGTCAAATGCAAAGCAAGGCATGCACATTTAGCATAAAAGAAAAGATTCCAAGTTGAAAAATAAAACATCTAAAAAGCAAGCAGAGGCAGTGGTGCTAAGAAGAGAATAAGACAGGCTTAGAAAAAGAAGAAGAGCAAAACTGTGACTCTTGATGTATCAATACAAATTCATAGAGCATATAATATACTGAGTTTCATACATCGAGCAGTCAATTTTGGTAAGACACTTTTTCCCAAAGCCCAAAAGGGGGCATGGTTGTAAAGAGACTTCTCACCAAATGTGAAAATGGTGACTATAGCCAAACAAAATTTGTTGCATAGCTCAAAAAAAATTTAGAGATTGTCTTGTGAGTCACCATGAAATTCTTCTGCCTTGGAATTTCAACTTGGAATCTGAATTCCAAACTACCAACTTGCATACCCTTGAGCAAGATTTTGAAGTGACCTAATGAAAAAGTATCATTTTCCAAAGATCAACATTGAAAAGAAATGGTCATCAGTAATAGCTATGGTCTGAATGGATAATAAAGATATGATGGACACACTATGAATATGCCAATATGTGGATGTAAATTGCCAGATAGAAATGGAATAAAATCAATGATAGCAAACATTGAAGTCTGGAAAAAGTTGTTGATAAAAGAAATGATGTGAAATCTGAGGTTAGGGAAACAATTTCATTCTAAATGAATGAGGAACACCACAGATACCAAATGGGCAAGTAATATATAAATGGACACATGGAGAAAAACAGAAAGTATTTACTGTTGTTGCTTTGATAGCAAACTATAATATTCCAAGGCAAGAAGCATTGTGGTGCAATAACATAAATTTATGCCACATTAAAGTATGTATCAATTGATACATGTGATGAGCAGAGAGGGTTAATCTTTAAAGCATCAAGGATCAGCCCCAAGACAGTATTTCTTGGATTTACTTAGGTAGGATAGACAAGCAAATTAGAAAGGGTATCTTCTTTAAATGATAATATCTCCTGTAAATATTGCACAATAAAATTAGAGTAAACATCCAATTAAATGAAAGTTTGAAGAGTGAAGCTAAAAAGTGTTTAAAAGAGTTATCTTTATCACTCTCTTGCATCATATGACTGCAATCCTTCCAGCTTTCTTTTAATTGTATGCTTAATCAGCCACCATCACATATTCCCTTTTCCTCAAAGCAATGGTAAAAAGTATATATGTGCCATTATACATTTTGACAACATACCCAAACATACAGGTGATCAAAGAGTTGGCATTTGCACATATGTGGAAATTTTATTCCATGTCATTTGCCTAATTGACATATGTGTCATTGAGAAAACTTGCAGAGCAATTCCAAACAAAGTTCAATCCCAGTGTGAAAATGCTTTTTTCACCATATTTACATTATACATATAGTTTTGGCTTTCTAGATAACTAGGATAGCTAATGCAGCACTTTTGTCATACACAGAAATAAATGAGAGCAGAAAAACTTATGATCTCATAAAATAGACTCTACGCACAACGGTGCTTCATACCTTTGAACATAATAATCATGCATCAAACATGGGGCAACTGCCATATATTCTGCCTAATATTCCCATGCTTTGCTACTATAATCAGAGGATGTTACATCAGTTACTTGGTCATGTTGTGTCAGTTACCAAGGACATGGTGACCAACAGCAGAATGAAATATTTTTCAATGATTTTCAGGGGATTTTCTGCCAAATATCCAAGGCTTTCCATGGGATTTTTTGCATTTACTCATCCACATTCCATTCTCTGTTTTACTTTAAATTTTGATTTTGCTATTGGAAAGCCAGGCGCCTTGCCACACAACACATATAGGGTTCATACATAACATATAGGGTTCATACATACATAAGAACATAATTCCCAGACTGTCCCTGACTTTCTGGGTAAAACTGATACTTTTTTCCCTAACCCAGGGTGCAAAAAGACCATATTTTTCCTAACCCTAATGAGAAGGTACTAAAAACATATAACCAGCTGCACTGAGTGGCCACAGATGTAGAAATCCAGCTAAAAGCTTGATGCTTTTACATGTAAATATTTCTGGCAATAAATCAAAATCTATTTTCCATTTTTCCAAAGGTACCATATTAGAAAATGGAGTCTGGGGGCTTGCCCCACAAAATTTTATTGAGGTACTGCCCCTTAGAACACCAGAAAGCATCTTTTTGCAGAACACAATGTCTTTATTTTCATTACTAATCCTCAAAGGCTGAATACCATTGCTAGAAGCAAAAAATCTCATCTCATGCGGGGATAGACTTAGAGATGAGTTGAAGTTTTGAAGTTTATTGAAGTTAACTTAGAATGTCAGAGATACATGCCATCCTCTGAATATTTGTTTGAACTTGGTAGTTCAGAACCCCACAACCTTTCTCAGCTGATGCCTCTTCATCATTAGAATTTTCGTGAAAAGTACCTCTTTTGTATTCATCCGTGTGCCATTGACAGGTTTTTGACTTCATGCTTGGAAATGAATTTCTTTTCAAAATGAATATAACCCATCTAATTGCTACATCAGTTACCCTTGGAGCTGCCCTGCATTGATTTTTATCTCTATGTTAACAAAGCGTATTATAATTTGTTCTCCCTGAGAAAGCCCATTAGAGAGTTATAATCAAAACTTACAACATTTCAAGAATTTTGCCTAGTAAATATGATATTGGTAGTAATCACTGAAAGCATTAGCAGTGATGTGCTTATAGGGGGGTTGGGGTGAGGGACGCATCACCTCCATCTTCAATATGTTCAAGATTGCAAGAAACTTGGTCAACAGTCAGCTATGCTGTAAGAGACATGGTCACAGTATTCTCTGTGACCTTTTTCTTTTGTAACAGTGGATGGTCAAATGCTCACAAAAGGGCCCCTCAATAAATGAAAAGTGCCTCAGCACTTCTCTGTGCATTAGTAATGCAAGTTTCAAGAGCTTCAACAGTGTTCTATTCCCTTGCATAGGCAGCTTGCAGAGACAATTTATCATGCTTTTTAAGCAAAGCTTTGCCAAGGATAGAAAACTTTAATTGGTCCAAAGCAATGGCACACTTTAGAGAACCAAATAATTGGATGGTTAGAATAAATGGGGAGGGGATTGAAAAAAGACCACAATAAAGATTGATTTGCATATTCACTCATTATTCACTTACTCGTAATTAGGAAAAGTAAGAATATTTTCAATACCATCATATAAAGGTGCATAAAGTAAGACAATTAACACAAATATCTAACAAATCTGAAAGGCATTTCTAAGACATTTGGGTTGACGTCAATGAATCAAGATAGAATATCGGAGTATCTGTCAATTGCCTTGGCTTTAATATCTACAGGAGGGCCTAGCCTACAAACACATGCAAAACAGAACATACCAATTCAAAAACTCCACTTCCAGCACTTTTGGTCAACAGAACATTTTAAATAGCTCACAAGCTCATACTCATCAAAACCAATCGTTAGCATACGTTAAACTCTCCCAGTGTTGAAGGAGAAATGCCATTTGTCACTGTCTGACAACAATATTTATGTACTGGAAGCTTCGCAGGCATTTTAAATGATGCGGAGGAGAGAGGTGTAAGGAATCTTGCCTTATGTCATAAGTACTCAATGGAGGGTAGCTTATCCATAGCTCCCTCGTCCCCTCGTAAGAACTTGTAAATATTTCTATGAAGATACTGAATTCATCTTCAAGTCAGATATTCAGAGAAGACAGCCAAAGGCAAAACTAGTCCTTTACGTTAATGAAAGCATTTTGTAATATCCAATATCCAGATGTGACTCCTCCGACTAAGGGGCTAAAATATGGTTGAAAGGGTACTATGAATGGAGCAAATGTTCAAAAACAATCGTTTTTCGCTTTCCGATGTGGGGAATTTTAGCCTCCTCTAGCCTTCCCCTTTGGAGAAGCAGGTAGCTCTTAGAGTTGCCAGGAGGTGTGAAGCGCTCCTTCCCATGCTAGTCTTACTGGTCACCTTGGGCATGGTGTAGCACCCATCATTCCCCCCGATCAGGGATACGTAAAGCCACGGATTGCAGGTGGTGGATTCGACTCCTGTGGAAATTTTCTGGTTTTCGATTTTGTTGGCTTGGGAGTCACTTTGATGTTTGGCAAATGAGCTGGTCGATCCGGTCAATAGCAAAGATCACTTAGCCTAGTTAGCAGGGAGATGAAGGCAACGGGAAAATACCTCTTCCTACTCTATACTTCAATGATTACGTACACAAATTCAGAGAACCTGGTGTCTGAGGATGAGACCCCCAGGTCTGATGCAACCTACAACACTGGGGAAGAGCCGGTTACTGATGCCATCACGACTATTCATAATAGTTCAATTAATGAAGCTGAGATAGAATTCAGAATCTAGATTTCAAAGCCTGATTATTGGTCTTATTGAGCTATCATATTTCAGCTGTAAATTCCATCTATGAACTGATATGTATGTTTAATTTAGGAAGTATTTAGCCGCAAAGAGTACTTTAAAGTATCTGGTGATAGAACCAAAATGTTATTACGCAAGAACTTGTCAGACTAAGGGAACTTTCATTTTTTAAGTCCCACAAGGGCCAGAGTAATTTCTATTTTAAAAAAAATCTTTGTTTGGCCCCCATTTAAGAATATGAGAATAGAGTAACCCCCTCCAATTTCCTTTATAACTGCTTTCCGACAGGTTAGCAGAAACAGTGGGTAAGGTGAGAGGTACAGATGATACTTTGCATATAAAGTAGATATAAATTTTCAAAAGATGTCAGATTGAAATACAGATCTTTGATAGATGGCCAGTTATTTTAAAATTCCTCTCATATAAGATGAAACTGCAAAACTCTTTCTAAAGCAAATTTATTTTTAACTAGAAGAGAGAAGTGAAACCCTATAGCATTTGTTTGTGCAAGTGGTCTACTTTGGTCATTAACTGAATAAATTCGCATTGTCTACAATAATTGGCAATAAGCCAGAGATAATAAATGCAGGACTTGATGATTTCTCTATATTAAATCATCTTTGATGAATGAAAACTTTGTGAACTGCAGAACGCACTAAATCAGTTCCACAAACATCGAGAGAACACAATATGAGTGAAGGCCCCAATCATTATTATAAAAAAATTCCTGAAGAAGATGCGCTATTGAAGCCAGAAAAAACATTAAATCTAACATTTAATCTAACAACTGGAAATACCGAAGATGAAAATAAGACTAACTGTTTTTATGAATTAGAATCCCTCCGCCGTAAATATCCACGAAATATAGTAGTGGGCTACATAAATATAAACTCTATAAGAAATAAACTAGATAATTTATCCATGATGATAAGTGACAACATCGATATCCTGATTATAGCAGAAACCAAGATTGACTCATCATTCCCATCCAGCCAATTCCAGATCGAAGGGTATAAAATCCCATTCAGGC
>WIPJ01001340.1:127248-152554 GCA_018155075.1 Cassiopea andromeda
TATATATGTATATATATATATATACACATATATATATATATATATATATATATATATATTTATCTATATTGTATATATATGTTGTATATATGTTTATGTTGTACATGCCATGTTCCCACCTCGTGACACCTTTTCTATGTTATTCCATAAATGTAACCTATTTACCATTCTGTGACAGAACCCTTAGTAAAGGAAAACATACGTATTTTGTTGCGTTATTCCTATATTACCAGCACAGAATGGGAAATAGGTTACATTTAAATAGTATAGAAATTTTAAAGGGATCCTCGCTCATGGTAAATAGAATATGACTGGTTAGGAAAGCTATTGTTCTCAATCGCCTATTTTATTGTCCTCATGTTTCTGTATCACGCGACAATGAGCCGGTAAGATCTACACTGCTTGACTAGAAACTAACATAGAAAAACTCAAGATGCCAGGCAATGGTTTGGTCCAACACTAACAAAGACAAATCAATTTGTTAGAAAACGCAAAAGCCAATCCAAGCGTAGCATTTAAAACTTGCTAATTCCGTATGGAAAGGAAAAAGATGGCGAGGAATCAGAAGTGGAAAAGTGGGCTCCAAGATATAAAGTGAATTAAGAAGCGATATTGGTGTAATGATTGCAGAGAAAGATGTCATGCATGTGAAGTACGTTTAGCTTTCATAGCATTGATAAATTTCCAGCACGGAATGCACTTCGAAAGTTAGTCAAAGTACTAATGCTGCAATATCTGCTACTCGTACGGAGAATCGGAATAAGTGGGGGGGGGCTGGAGAAAGTGGTGGTTTTAGGAGGGCCATGGCCCCAGACTCGGTACTTTTGATAACCCGAAAGGGGCTCCGGGGTCTGAGAAAAAGCTTTAAATATGTAAATACTTCAAATAAGGGCCCAGCCCGTGATTTAGGCCCCAGACCCCCACAATCTCTAAAACTGGCACTGGCTGGAGACAGTAGAAAAATTTAATAAGCGGGGGGGTTGAAATAATTGCCTTGATTTCTATGACAATACTGCTATGAACTATGCTATTGAACTATGAACTATGCTATTGAAAAATTAAAAAATTAATATGAGGAGTAGTCCGTTTAATAGACACCATAAGTATTGAACTCCATTTGGTTTTAACTCGTTACGGTCTACTTCAGGAGCTACTACATCAATTATTGTTCTTCCTTTGCACCATGTAGTAGATTTTCTTGGCCAGTTTTTGAGGCATTTTTGCATTACTGTTTTGGGTGTATGTTCGCTTTTTGACCCCAAAAATGGGAGAAAGTAGTTCCCGCAGTATAGCGCTTTTCGTTGTGTTGTCTAAAATACGGGTCAAAATTTGCCTCTTTAGTGACAACTTCGTACAAACTTATAGCTAACCGCAGAAAGAAAAAATTGCCCCCTTCTACTAGAAATTTGGAAAGTACTCAGGTACTTCATTCACTGTGGCCGAATTATTGGAGTACAGCTTACTATCATTTGGTGGAAAGCTGATCGTTATGTATTGCTCTGGCTGTTTTTGCCCAATGTTGTTAAGTCATTTGACAAATTTCACTGAATATACTTTCTCCATAAATAACATTTTTTGCTTCTGAAACAAAACTGGTGGCATTAATATAAGCAAATAATTTTCCTTCTTCCGAGGAATTGTAATTACAGTTGAGTAGCATTTCTTAAGAGAATGGCACTTTTCAAACATTTTCATCATCGAAAATGACTTCATTGGAAGCAATAACAACTTCTACAAATACAGATGCCTCCACGAAAGTGTTCTTACCCCTATGTTTGTACTGGTTTTTCACTGCGAGGGTCATAGATCTTACCGGTTCGTCCTCACGTGACCCACAATTCAGCATCAAACAATGCTCTATTGTTTGTTTTTGTAAACAGTTTCTATATTTACTATGGCCCACTTGAACGCGGGAAAATAGCCCCCCCCCTTCCAAAATTACCCGCAAATTAGCCATGGAAAAACAAGACATGTCTTCACTTGCCAGTTCAGGCCAAGAAGATCATGGATAGATGATAGCACATGACACTGCAAAGGAGCACATGACCCCTGCCAAGCATGGTGATTGATTGATGACATCACACATCACTGAGAAGGAGCATGTGACCTACTGCATTGCCTGATCGAAATGGAAAAGAAAATTGTCAACAAAAATGGGAGACAAAAAATTGCGGAAATTCCTCGCAACCTTTGCTAGAATGCAGGGTTCTGTAAGAGAAAGGACGAAATGTAGAAAGAAATTTAAATAGTCTCTTGGTACTACAGGACTTTACCACAGCACCAAAAAGCGGCCAACAGCTAGTTCTGTTACGTGTGCAAAAAATTCAAATCAAATATCCACATATCACGGTAGTTCTTAGCAACAGATATCTTCTAACGTGTTCTGTATGTCTAATGTATTGCAGTTCTTGAAAATAGTCTTCAATGTATTTTTAGTATGAACTCCGACAATGCATGAAGAAAGCAGTATATGTGCACATCGTATAGCTTAGGCCTATTTGATAGCTTGTGTGAGACGATGTTATTGGAGCCTTTCTTTTGAGCCAAACAAACAACATTCTAAAAGCTTCATAAACTTATTTTTTTGTTATAGACTTGATCTATATCTTTAGCCATTCCATAACTGTTTGGTTTTTGTAGCATATGAACAACAGGCAGATTCTGCCAGTCCAAAGCTGAGAATCTAAGTTTGACAAAATTCAGGTATATTAAGTTCAAGGGTGGACCCAAGGGGGCTGGGGCCATGACCCCTCCCAAACGGTAATATTTCTATAGTAACCAATGTTATTAAGAAACTTTTTACTCTTTGGTGCCTAATAGAAAAGGGTTGGAATAGTCAGAGGGTTGGAAAAATCCCCAAAACCTAACTTGGGATGTTTAGAGTAAAGGAGGAGGTGGGAAAATGACCAGAAATGTCACAGAAATGGCAATGGCTTCTTGTCACAAATTTATATGAAAGTAAATTTGCCAGGTCCACGGTGAACTGTAGAAATAGCATGCTTTTCCTATATTACTTCTTTCTTAAGACCAAAGAATCTCCTCTAGAAATACCTTGTGTGAAATCGTACTTAAAAATCGATAGCTCGATAGTTGGAATAAGACTAACGAATAAGACTAACCTAGGTGGCAAATGTTTGAAACATAAAATGGTGGGGGTGCCTGTTAGGCACACAAGAGTACATGAAAAGGACAATGAAAGGAATCAGATGCCCCCAAACTCCTATTGACACCCCTGGTTTAAAGTTTCTTAGTTCATATCCTTTAGCTCTAAAATTGTCTTGAATTATAGGCTGTGTATAAACTGGTTCAATGTGAAAAAGCTTGTCGATGTAGTACCTTTCAACATTTTGAACAGCCTCAACCATAGAAATAGTAGGAGTAGAACACTAGCAGCTTCACTTGACATAGCCGATCCATAGAGGTTTGAAGTAGTACCAACGAAGCGGCAAAGTAACAGAGGAAGCGGTGATCAACTAACACGAGCAAGCTACTAGCCGAGTTATGCTCGGTACCTAGTTGCAAAATTTCGGCAGCACAACAGGACAAAGGATTGAATAAAAGTGTTCTTTTTCATAACTTTGCAACATAATTTGGTCTTATCGCTTATTTGATGCCATTTCGTGTTTCAATCCTATCTTAGAAAAACAATGGCATGGCCTAGTTAGATACAAAACAGCAAAGCACATTTAGTGGGTGAGTTATTGCTGCACAAACAGTATTATATCGGATAGAATGGAGTTATAACTTCGCCTGAACTTCATATCGAGAAAGGCGCTTGGAGCTTCGTGGTTACTCAAATTCCGTAGCCTACACACAACACGCAATAATTGTAAGTGCTTGCGTAAGACTGACTACATCGACGTGATGTAGTGGCCACTAGCATAGCCAGTGGAGAGGAGAGGCGGTTGTTACCGATGATAAATCTTTTGTGTGTTAGAAACGGTAAAATGTGCCAGAGTGGTATCTTGGAAGGTAACTGAAGCAATAAGTGCAAAAAGTCTATGAATGATCTTCAGCATATCAGTTATTTCAATTGCTATTATCCACCTAGCAAGGTCCAATATTATAATGCCCATTAGCACGAGCCGTCACTATGCTCAATCACCTTAGGCCATCTGTGTCTACACGAATACGAGGTTGATAACCCTGATCTGCTCGAAAAATTGAACTTGCATATCAAAATAGAAACAAAAATTGAGATTGAACATGTATTTTGAAATGAAATTTCCTTTTGATGAGTGGAATACAACTTTCCTATAAAAGACTTTCTTTATTCAAAGTCTGTAGATGTAGAATGTCTACAGCCTTAGAATTCTGAGTGCAGCCTGCGTTACAGTCTGGATCTAGCCCAGCTATCAAACACACCTCTTTGACACCTCTATTATCTCTTTCAACAACTCGTTACATATTTTGTATCAGGAATAAGCCATGGAGCAAACCTGAGCTTTTAAGCCATTAATTTTAATATTTGATTTTATGGAGTGATTTCAGTACTAGCTATGCATTTTCTTTGAAGCCAACCAAGTACAAAGTACCTGTCAGCGAGATTTTTATTTGTAAATTGAATATTATATTGATTAAAGGAAGTTTGAAAGAAAATTATAGTATTATCAAACCTTATACATGGTAATTGAAAGAAATCTTAAGTATAGGAATATAGTTTTAGCAGAACCGAGGGGTCACTTGCAGCTCACAATGGGTTAGAAGCCAGCAATCCCAAGTGGATATAAATTGAATCATAATCATTGAGTATCTTTAGCAAATATGATAGCTTGACCACAAGGAATACCCTACAAGTTAAGCCGTTAAAGATGTTGCACTATTTCTGTTTTCCCTTTGGGCTAATCTCTGCCCATGTTAATAAATGAAAAAATTACAGCAATCAAAAATGGAAATCAACTTGTTGTCAGCTTATGAAGTTTGGCTGAGGAAATTTTATTCCTTTATAGTGAGAAGACATTCACATTTAGTAGAACGAAAGCTTTTACGTCTCACCAGGGCATATGTCAGTAGGACACTCGAGACATCATTCATCTTCACATTATCATAACTTTAGTTAGTCAAGGTATCTTCAAGCGTGCTATGAACAGTTTTTGATTATGTAGACCATGGTTGAATTACAAATAAGAAAGCAAAGTAAGAAACTGGCCCTACATTTCAGCTCAAAATTATATTGTTTTGTAGAAAAATTATACATCGGCAGTTTCGAATTGCATTTTCGATTCTCTACGATGTTCCCATGAGTATTCGACTGAGTTTGGAGTTAGTTAAAGGATGTATTGCTTGTGAAGGTGCTAATTACGAAAATACATTTCCAGTCCTTGTTGTTGTATTACGTTCTAACCTAGCTTTATCACTTTCATGTGGCACAATGAAATGGATGGGATGCAGCCAAATCTATTGGGAAACAAGAATTTACAGTGAAATCTCACATTTTGAAGGGGGCAGGTGTTACATAATATTTTTTGATGTTGATTATAGGATCAAACCTTACATCATTTTCATCATGACTGATAGAATTCTATTACCTCAATCAATCAGATTGCAGCCATGATCCTGGAAATTCTCAATGCTTTGCTTATTGCTACAGTGGGCTACATACTAGTCACCTACTGCATCCATCTGATGCACTTGAAAGATTATCCTCCAGGGCCATGGCCATTGCCGATTATTGGAAATTTGCACTTACTTGGCAGTAAACCTCACATTGTATTGACTAAGCTCAGGGAGAAGTATGGCCCTGTCATGAGCTTCAGTTTTGGCAGTCAGCGAATGGTTGTCATACAAGACATTATGAAAGCTAAAGAAACCTTAGGTACAAAAGAGTTTTCAGGTAAGGGATGCTTTTAATAAAGGTATATTTTACGTTTTGAACATATAGTGCAATCCATAATGGTAGCTGGAGCTGCTTTTAATTGCATTCGTAAATTTATAGTTGGTCTATTCCTGCATTCTATTATGTTTCTATTATCTTTTGCCATGAAAATAAAACTATTGGAAGTTACATGTACGTCTTGGTTCAAATCCACTCTATCTAATGCAATAATTTCCTCAAATAGGATACTTTATTTAGTTGCCCTTAGCATTTAGCATTATATAATAACTACTTAGATATTTAATTAAATGCGTGCTTGTGCGTGTGCTTGTGCTTGTGCTTGTGTGCGTGTGTGTGTGTGCGCGCGCGTGCGTGCGTACGTCCGTGGCTATTTAAAGTTTCCATGTATTGAGCTATATACTACATATATGCAGAGATGGGCAGTACCTTGTATGCATGTATGTATGTATGTATGTATGTATGTATGTATGTATGTATGTATGTATGTATGTATGTATGTATGTATGTATGTATGTATGTATGTATGTATGTATGTATGTATGACTACTTTAAAAGGATGAACATATCAGTTTAAAAGGAGCTGCTATTAGCATGTGTCCTGTAATGAACACAATAAAATAAATACATATATTCGTACAGTAATTAAAACCCTGTAGTGTTCATATTAGATATAACGAATCTTATTCTCTTCAAGATAGTATCTAAATACTGAAATAAGTAACAGTGTCCTGTGATAAGATACTTTCTTTTGAAGTAACTGTATCTTGTAATAGGATATTTTCAATACAATCCTTCGAAGTTGCAAGATACTTCCGCCACCTTTTATGAATAAAACTAAGCTAACAGTGACTGTAATAGCAGACCTTTGCAGTACCACAGTTAATAGTTATATTATGAGGTCTTGTAGTTAAATGGAATTCCCTTTGATTTGCTTTCTGTTTTAAGGTTTCATGATATAATCCAAATGTTCTTCAAATAACTTCATGTAGGAAGTATATATCTTTTCAAAATAACTTTTCCCATCATTCATGAAAGTTGATCCCCGCGAAACTTCCTACACATGAGCGTTTTACCTGTGAAATGATAAGACTTGCTTTACTGATCAGGCACCATCGCATTTCCTAAGCAATTTTCTCACATTCGCATTACAATTGCTTGTAAAAATATATTTTTAGGCCGACCTCAAGATGATCTGGCAGGTCACCTTGCTTCACGTGGTCACAAAAACATAGCCTTTTCTGACTACAGTTCTAGACTGATAGCGATGAGAAAGATTGCACATGGTGCTCTAAAAGCTTATGGAGACGGGCTGGTAAAGCTTGAAAAATCTGTACAGGAAGAAGTGGACGCACTTTTCAAGAGGTTTGATCTGAAGAATGGAGAGGGATTTGACCCAAACACTGATTTTGGTAAGAAGGAATGCTTCTTTTGTGAGTGACTGTTTTCTATACTCGAATACATGGCCATTCTCATATTTACTTGGCCATTCTCGTTATTCACCAGTATTCGTTTTTTTAGTTTGTGTTATATTTTCTCTAGATTTTCAACAAAGCAAACTCTGTATCTAAGGAAAATTCTAAAGGAAACAGCTCAGGATTCTTTGAGAAATCTATATATGCTTCTGTGAACTGAAACTGAATTGCATAAGAATGCTTGCCCTACAATAAAGTGGCGTCTTTAGAGAATGCATTTGCTCATATCTTTGATTTAGATGTAGACATTCATAATCATAGTAGCTGATAATCATCCGAAAGTCAGACTAATTTTCTTTATAATTGCTTTAAATGCTGTTCATTTAGGCATTATATCTTCTGAATTGTTCTTGCCACTGTTTATTGACCACACGTTTTGGTTTTTACGAATAATATATATTGTCTTAACGAAAACTTTTTTAGTGAAAGCAGTTATTTACTATTCCACTTTGTAAAGTGCAGCTTCAGACTCTAGCTTTCTGTTTCAAACAAGTTTATATTGAACTTCTGTTGAGCCTTGCAGGTTTCTGCTTGTTTTCTTTGTGAAAGTGCTCCTTTCCAATTTTTTATCATACTTTTATAACTTATTCCTTTGTGGCTTCTAAAAGTGTTCTTGAAAGTTCTATAAAGAGAAGGTTTTTCCAAGAATTGGATAAGTAAAATATCGTACTTAGGTTAAATTCCAACTATATTTGAGGTTTGGAAAGCCCGTTAAAATTTATCAGATCTACAAAATATAATGCTAACGATGTTTTAAAAAATCATCAATTTGTATATAGAGATATGAACTATTACCTCATTTTAATACAGTCTCTGAGTTCTAGCATTGCACACCCGAGTTTAGTTTGAAATAGTTTTCCAGTTTAGGTTTTCCTTTGAACTAAAGGATCCCATTTTTTCTAGGCCTTTCGGTTACTAACGTCATCTGTGCTATCATATTTGGACGCCGATATTCTATCGATCATAGTGAATTCCAATGTATTCGCCATTCCATAAACATGATTTTTAGCTTTGACTTCACAGCTCCAGTTAATTACCTACCAATTTTAACTTTATTTCCAAATTCTTCCTTGGATGCTTTCAAACGTGGACTTGAAATGAAAGACAATTTCCTTGATAAGGTGCTTAAAGAGCACAAAGAAAGTTTTGATCCAGAGCATCTGCGGGATTTCACAGATTTCATTTTGAGCGAATTGAAAAAGTTGGAGCTTGAAGATGAGTCTGCACAACACCTCGTTGATGATATAAATCTTCAACAAATTTTGAGCGATTTGCTGGTTGCCGGTGTTGAGACTACTACAACAATGTTAACATGGAGCACTGCTTATCTCGCAAGGTACCCAGAAGTCCAAAGCCGTATTGCAGAAGAAAGAAAGAAAGTCCTTGGAGATCGGATGCCTAGACTAAGCGATAGGGGAAGCTTACATTATTTTGAGGCTGTTATTCAGGAAGCATTGCGTATGGGAACAGTAGCAGCTCTTGCTATTCCGCACAAAACTATTCACAACACTGAATGCAACGGTTATAAGATTCCTGCTGGTACGAAAGTCTGGTACAATGTATGGTCTATGCACCATGATGAGACAAAATGGAGAGAGCCATATTGCTTTATGCCACAGAGATTTCTTGACAGCGAAGGAAAGCTTATGCGTACTACAGACCAAAGCTTTCTTCCATTTGGTTCTGGAAGGAGAGTATGTATTGGAGAGGCGCTGGCCAGAATGGAACTGTTCATGTTTCTATCAAATATACTATACAGATATGAAATAGTGCCCGATAGTGATTTACCTCGTCTAGATGGAGAAGATGGAGAGCTTGGATTGGTCTTTAAGCCAAAGCCATTCAAAATAAAGTTGAATCGACACTGAAGTTGGCATGTACATTGCAGAGTCAGGAATGAAAAAGAACTTGATTCTGGCTATGCAGAGCCTGTAAAACGAAGGAAATATTAGCGTATGTTTATACCTATCAGTTTAAAAAGCAAACTTTTATCATTAAAGCGCTGTGCTTAAGTACAATGTAAACCAAAAGTATTAAAAATTAAGCTGATTTGAAATAGAGTTAGGTAAGATTGTATATGTAATCCGTAGATGAAACCCTTAAGTCTAATTTTCCTGCTGAAGTGGAAATGCTGTTGAAGACATGCACTAGTCATTAGGAAACCTCTTTTACCAAGTTCTACCATCAGTTTTGGGACTTTCACAGTTAAGATATTACTTTTAGTATTTTGACGATGTACCGTCTTCTCAAACGTCTTCAATAATAGGTAATATACTTTGCTTTAGAGGCAGTAAAATGTAAAAAATTCACACGAATAATTTGCTCTATTAAACTTGCTGTAGTAGGAATGTGCAGGACATGGCTTTTATGATATTCCTGCTATGATGTTCCATTATTCGAATCAGATGCTCTTGACTCTTGCCACCCTAGTGTAATTGAGCCACAATGTATGAAAATCAGCATAATCTTAGTTTCAGCGGTATTTGGTGATTGAGCCTCTGATGAGGTAAAGTATGTTTGCCAGCCCTGTTCCCTTGTTGCAAGTTGCAGTATATTGGGTACCGGGATTTGCTTAGGATGCATGTTACTCACAAATACTTACAACTAATAGCTCAAGTTAAATTTGCTCTACCAACGTTGATGCTTTCTTCCTTCTATTACAAATATTTGATTGTTTTTGTCTTTCATTGGCAGCTTATTTTCAATAAATAATGATAACAAATTGTTGGCATCATATGTTAATGCTTTTCGATAGCGTCAAAGTCATTGGATGATTTTGAGATGACGGTGTTATCTACGTAAGTAATGCTTTTTCTTTGCTTCAGCGCTCTATTCGCATCATAAAATTCATCTCAAATTTTATTAGGACAATGAAACATTGAAAAATCAGCTACCTAATTCAAATTCAATCGAAGCATGCAACAAAGCATATGTGACAATGCTACGCATAGGCATATAATGATAGGCGAAGCAACAAAAAGTGGAATTATTAGAGATTCAAGCCCTCTAAATCAAGAGAAAAAGGGGACGGTATGCAAGTGACCTAGACCGTAATTGAAGTCGGCAAATGCATCCTGAGGGCCATTTGAGGTCGGCAAACCTCAATTTTATTAAAAAACATCATTATTATCACAACAGTAGTCGAGGTTGGCAAAAAATATTATCGATATGAAAGTTTCAGGGTTGCCACCAAATCAGAATTTTGTTTTCAACCAAAGAAAATCAGGGGAAATGGTAGATTTTTAGAATATCAGGGAAAATCAGGGAACTTTTAATTGTTTCATTTTAGTGCAGTGACTTACTCCGTACTCAGCCAGGCCTCCAGTTGACTGTGGTATTCGCCAAATTTTAACCCTGTTGTATATCATTCTGTTCTATGCAGTCATTTTGAAACGCAGTTCCGTTTTGTTATGAAACCAGAAATTTGAACGGCTAACGATAGGTTGAAGGCTCTCCGATACCCCTCATGTGTCCAATGAATTGATCAAAAATTAAGTATTGGTTGTAAGAGTATCAGGGAAAAGTAAGTGGCATTTCACTAAAAATATCAGGAATTTTTTCCTGAGATAGTAGTGGCAATCCTGAGTGAGGTTTGTTGGCATTTACGTCAGCAGTGTGGAATGCTGACCATAATTCAGAAGGCTGAGCATTTATGTACTCTTCACCAAAGGCAAGGTATTCAATCCCATCTACAACCAGGATTTAATTCTTCAACACAGCATCACTGGTGTTTTTTGTAATTCTATATGGCCTCAAACTTCAATAGACGCCCAATTCCGATTGAGTTACTTTGGTTGAAATATTATTTAGGAGTTCAATACAACACGCTGCATCAATCAGATATTCGATTTCTTAGTCCTCCTGCTACTACAATTTACTTTAGATCAAAACATTTACTTTAGGTCATAAAATAAAGAGAGTTTATTATCTTATGCTTCAATGTCTCAAAGTAATTCAAATGTTATCTCCTATTACAATGTATGCATCGATTTTCTCTAGAGAACTCTGTAGAAGGCATTGATTTGCTTGAATTGCAAAATTTGTCCAAAAATCTTTGATAAATATATATATATATATATATATATATATATATATATATATATATATATGGGACACGATTCAAAGTCTTTATTAACGCAATATTAACTTTATTAAAATCGATCTTATTTTTTAAAAGTCAACCAGGCCAACTACTAACTGGTGGCTCTTTTCAATAACAACCTGATTTTTGTTTTTAAGGTGCTTATTTAGATGATACATAAGTGAGGAAAAGCAACTGTTGGTTCCTAATTTTGTAGGTTCTTATGTGCGGGGATTTTAAGTATTTTTACCATTGGAAAGTTATGTTTGCGATAGCATTTAAGCATTCATGTGTTCCCAACGCATTATTTAGCGTTGATCCTTTTTCACATGGGAACACTAATTTTGTCACAAGAGAACACTGATTTTATCACTGAATTTTAGCTAATGCCAGTGTCACATTGTCTAATGTAAGAAGGGCAAATGTTAAACATGCTCTAGGTAAAGATTTTCAAGGATTGTGTGACCCTACATATCAAGTTTCCTAACATTTGTTTGGTGATGAAATGGATAAATATTTGGAAGACCAAAGATAATCTAGGCGTCTTGCTAATATGGCTACTCCAAGGCTTCAAAGTAGCAATTCTAGGCGGAGGCATGCCTGGAAATCTCCTGCAATTGGTCGTCGACAGCAGTCTTTTGTGGAGAGGGGCTACAAGCCTCGGTCCCGTTATCCGATGAGAAAATCATTTCAGAAATAGATGTAAGTATTTTCTTTGCATCCTTACCAAGTCTGCTTTATCATTTTGGAAATAGAATTAGATATTTTGGGGCTGGAGCTCTGGGAAAAGCTATTTAAGTAATTGGCACTAATTGAAAGTTGGAGGTTTGCCATTAGAGCTGTCTGCTCATTTTGGAATACCTAATAAGAGTGGTCATTGCTCTTTTTGATTCCAGAGATTGCTATCTTAGAGAAAGAAATTGATAAGCTGATAGATAAAGGTGTTGCCATTCCGAGTTCTCCAGAGGGGGGTGAATTCAATTCTCCTATATTTTTTCTATTCAAAGAAGATACTTCATTTGGAATGATACTTAATTTGAAAAGATTGAATGATTTTATGTCTTATGTTAATTTCAAGATGGATACTTTTGAAAAATTTTTAAAATTGGTTAGATCTAATCAATCTATATGCAAAATGTGAAAATAGCTTTTTGGGGTATTATACTCTGTAGAAGTTATAGATATTATACTTCTGGCCTACATTTACGCAAAAGATTGTACATAAATGACATGATACATCTTCATTCCATGCAAAAGCTAAGATTTCAGCTGGGTAAAGCGATTCCTGGAACGAGAAGCTTTCGCTTCTTTCGACCAACCGATTGTAGAACATTGAAGTTCAAACGCACAAGTATAGATATAGGGTTTGCAGGAGAGCATTCCCTCAAAAGAATCAAGCAGATTATATCTACAAATGATGTAAGGATGATAGATTTTGTATGTTGCAAGTACGATGACTTCTGTTGGGTAGGTATGGTAACAAATATTGAAGAGAAAAGCCATGAAATGCATGTTAATTTCATGCATCTTCATGGTTCAAATACATCATTCTTCTGGCCAGAAAGGGAAGGATTCGCGTTTGTTCCCTATAGATTATATTTTCCGTGAAGTTGGAGCTCACTTGAACATTTCTGTAAGATCATATACTGTCAGTAGTATTGATTGGACAAAAATAATAAAGACATTCTAAGACTAATTGTGTAGTTTTCTAATCGTGAACTTATGCTAACATTTATTGTACTCTATAAACGCATTTTTTATAAGAAACAGCTTATAAGAAACTGTAGGCTCAATATTTCTAAAGTTAAGAAACAATCCTAACCAAAGTGAAAAAGCTAAGAAACTTTTGTAATTTGCAGTTTTAACTTTCGCAGTTGACACTCGAAATAGTTTTGACATTGAAAACCCCTTTATATTGCAACACTACAAAAGACATGCAGTTTGGATTAATTCTCAGCAAATTGAACACCGAAGAGGTTTGATTTTAAAAATTTGCTTTGACTTCAACTTGAAATTGATGAAGTTCAATGAGCTTAACTGTTTACAGATCTGTAAAGAGTTAGTCATTCCAGGAAGACAAAATTCCTTGACTCCTTGACAATGCCCCTTCTATTGTGCTCTAAATATGAATGACCGATTTACTCCTCCTTGGCAGCAGGTTTTAAGAATTAAATACCTAAAACTCTTAAGAATCATATAAGAAACGGTTGGTAGCAAAATGGCCAAAAATTTAAGAACCGGACTTACCAGCACCGGACCTTAGTTTCTTAGAACAAAAACGTGTAGCTGTCTATGCAACTTTGATGTTCCAGTGGATGTGATTTGATTAATGGGTATACCTATTTAGTCGCTGTTTTATTTGCGACTGATACTGCTTTGTTAACCACTGCTTTGTCTTAGATATTTGAAAGCGAAGGAGCTTTTCCCAATCAAGTATTACTTACAGATCATCCTTTAGAAAATTAAGACTAAGTATCCTGTGCTTCACAGCAGAGCTTTTTATATAACACTATATTGTTTGCGCAAACCCCTTAGATATAGCCCTCCTTCTCCATCAGCAATATTACTCTTTGCAGAAACATGCTAAATATCTAAGAGGAAGCAAATCTAGCCACGAATCTAGCCCATTAGAGCGCCTTTCTGTAGTCATTTATGTACAATCTCTTGCGTAAAGGTAGGCCAGAACTATAATGTCCATAACTTCTACACGGTATATAAGCATTTCTAATCATTTCAACTCATATCTACTGCACTTCCTTGTAATTGATGTTTCTTGTTAAAGAGAATCAAATTGCAAAGAATCAGAAGACAAAAATTTCTTAAAATGGTGATCACTGAGCACTTCTACTTACTCTTCTGTGGAATCTTACTTTGGAGATCAAAATTATGAAGCACCCACCAAAAGTCAATTCAAAATATATAAAAATGTTCCTTTTTATACATTAACACCCAGTTAATTGACTTGGTGCCTTTTCCAAAATGGTCACTGGGGTACCTTGAAATTGTAGACTAACAGACACCTATAAAATATTGGCTCATTATGTACAAGTATACACGGGGAACCAAACGTAAGAAAACGTGCAGAATGATAATACCAGTTTCTCGCATTCAATCATAAATGGTTTGATAGAACATTGCCATCCGAATTCTTTCATGTTTAAATGCAAAAAGGCTAAGTCTTCAAGTTTTAAAAATGCTAAGGGGAAATTGCTTTGCTATTGTATATCTTATATGTTAAGAAAACTAGATGAATGCTGTCTTCTCTTATTCGCCTGTTTCTAGCTGAGCACGAGTAGCACATTTGTTTAAGCGTCTCATTTTGCCCCGAAATACCCTACGTCCTAAAGATCAAAACCTTTTAGCAATTTATGAATAATGCAAAGTTCAAGCTTCAATGAAGATTAGAAACCTTGTATTTTCTAATTATATTACAGCATTATTGATACAATATTTCTTTTGGTTTTTCCGCTCTTGCATTGTTTTATGTTGAAGTAAAACATGAGAAAAGTTTAAATGTCTTCTTTTGATGCTCAAACATAGTTGCTCCTGCGGCGTGTAAAACATAATCCTAAGCTTTAAAATCATGAAAAAGGAATTTCAAAACTCTACGAAAAATTAGATATTATTGTACATTTGGTATTTTGCCAGTATGGTATTGTGCCAGAAGAATTGCTTAGTACATTGTTCAACACTAAATTCTATCTAAACTTTATAACAATAAAACTTTATAGATATTTTAACACGATTTTTCTCGTTTTGTGTACATGGATGAATACTCTTGACATGGATAGATTCTCAGTACATTGAAGTTTGTAATTAATACAAGTAATAAGGTGCTGAAAAGGACTTTTATCTAAATCGGAAGTATTGTATACTTTACTGGCAAATTGTTTCCATGACGATGCTGTTATTTCTTATATGGTATTTCTATAATTTCTTCATTGTAGTTCATTGATATATGCATGCGTTATATTGAACATGGCTTTACCTATATTGTACTATCAAAGGACAGAAGCACTGTGTTAAATCATAAGAATACTCATAAGGTCAATCTGGCCTTGCAATTGTTATGATAGTGCTCTCACATGAGAATTGCATTATTGGTATAAAAACCAACTTCTTGACAACCATCGGTTGCAAATAGAATTAAGAATGTCTGCAATTGCAATCAAGAGCGCACAGAAGTGTCAGAAACTATCCATATAGGAGAGTATTATTACCGGCATTTTACAATGAAATGATGCTGATATGTATCACTTAGGTATAGTACAAGTCACAAAAAATTCAACATGTTAAGTCTGTGATTCAATGGTGACTGTTAGGTAAGAATAAAATGCTAAATGCAAACCTTAAAGCAATGGGAAGAAAATTCGAGAATAGAATAATAGACGATAAGATAAGCGACTGCTATCAACGAAATCAACAAGTTAAACCAACATTAAGCATGTTGAGAAAATCAAACATGCTAATTTATTAATGAATTAAAGCAGTAAATAATAAATTAAAGTAGTAAGTTAATCATAAAGCCCAAGAGATCCTAAATAACCAAAACGTTCTATTGATATTAAAAGCAAAGAATATGTTAACATAGTGCCTAAAAGCACACAATGATGCTAGTTATGCTCCTAGAGTACCGATTATTCGTGGGAAGAGTGGTAACAATCAGAAGGAAAATTTTTTGGAAAACTAATAAATTGGGGGTTGGAAAAGGGGTGGGGGGGAATAGATTGATCTAAAATAGAAAATATAGGTTGTTAACCTGAATACGTCAAATGAACACATCTATTCATATACAATTAACTTCTTTAAACCTTTCACTGTACTTCTGTACGCGATTTCTATTTTTTGCGCACTGCAATGAACTGAGAGCTAATTTGAGATTGATGAATTATTGAGAGGGGATTATTATTCGGCACTTTGAGTATATACAGCCTTTAATCATGCGAAAGCATATGGCAATGATAGTGTTTGAAAACTTGTTCCTGAGGCATGCATAGATGATTTTACAGGAAAGGTATATAGGATTCGACACCCCAAATATTATTTTTTCATTGGTAAATCCTGCAATATATTCATTCCATTTTGTAGCATATTAACTTCAGCATATTAACTTTGACTTGCAGTAATACGATTGTCTTCATAGTTAAGGCTTGAGGCTTGTACAACAAAAGCAAGTTTATAAGATAGGGCGTAACTTAATTATCCAGGAAACTGAAGGGGAAGGCGGCCAACTCTTTTCATAATCCAACCCAAATTATCATATCCAACAGCTTTCCTGGATTTATGCAATTATTATGTAAAAACAACCACATACCAGACGTGTAGTAACATAAAGGAAGTGATTATGCTTTGAATAGTTTACATTTTAGTCTCATAATGAAAAGCATCTAATATGACTTACGTAAAGTGCGATGAGTGTGCAAAGGAACGAAGTGAGAACCAATAACTATGAAAGTGCAAGAGGCAAAAGGGAATAAAAGTTCTTAGTCAAAGAATTTGTTCCAATAGTCCTTCAAGCATTGACTTGATTTTTTTGTTCTGTTCTTCTAAGGCACCGAATCTAGAAGGCAAGTACAATATGTATCTAGCTAGTCTGTTGCTATTTCAAAAGGACAAGCAATAATGTAGCTACGTAAATAGTCTTCAAGACCTTCTATAGACACCTCATAATGCACAGCAAAATGTATTATTTTGTAAGTATTGTAAAACATCATAATTGAAAGCTTCTTGAAACCGAAGCATAGAATCGGACTAATATGTTCTATTGTATTTTTCACTATATTAAGAATGATTACGATATTGAGAAAGATGTTTAAGCTTAAGTTTGAAATTCTGTCATTGCTTTCCATGTGCAAACTGAAACCAGAATGGAAATCTTCAGCAAAGTTAATTCATTTGTTACACGACACGAATGTCCTAGTAGAAATCTCTCCCTGTTCCTCATTGACGTTTCTATAGCTTGGAGGGAGATAGTCTAAGCGGTAGCATAGAAGGTGCATTTTGAGGAGCATGCTAGCCCCTAGTTTTTTATATTTCTTCAGGAGTTGGTCGACTTCCCTTCTCATATGCTGCACTCTGGTTGGTTCAAAGGTACTTCCTGGCTGGAGTGACTGCCAAGCAAACAGTTCACGTGCCCTGAGTACAAAATGAAATATTTAGTTCTTTGTGAGCTTTCCAAGCTTATCTTAGGAATTTTCTGCTGAAGGATTGTAAACTCTGTCTTCTCTGTCCATCACATTTACATTGTTCTCCATAAGTCCTAGAAAGCAAGGATGGCTTGCATGCCCATCCTGTACTCCAAAAGCTTATCCCAAATCCCAAAGGTCTTCGCAGGCCATGGTCATGGCATTTGAGAACAGAAAGCGACTGGTGCCTTTGACTGGAGTTTAGCTCTGCTGAACAATTAATGACAATGCGGGTGTATATAGAAAAACGTTCAGTTTCAGCTACTAAAAGATAAATAGATATCTAGTTTGTTTTCAGCTGGAGACTGCTACAGTTCCCTTTTCTATATAAAATCAATGATTTGACCAGCAGCAGTCCTGTTTCTGTTGAAGGGAATTCTCTTCAAAGCCAGAACGTGCACCAATCGTATCTCAAAAGCAGAACTTGATTCAAAATAATAGATGACATATTTTGATTCAGCGCACCAAGGAGTGCAAAAATCAACTGAACAACTTTCATCCTTTAAGAACAATCTTTAAACGCAGGCTAATGTAATGCACTGTAGCTAGCTGTAGACAGCTATATATCTTACTATATATTACTTGTTTTGTTTGCTATCTGAGATTGCTTTTCAATCTACGATCCATCCTATCACCAACGTAGCAAACTGAGTCAATAAATCCTAAACTGAAGGATTTGATATCAACACATGTTTTCCTTTAATCAGATGCTTTTTGGCCACATTCAAGTAATGTTACTTGTCATCTATATTTGTAGCCTGTGACTGCACCTTCGTGTAGAACAATTTTGCAAGCAATTTTTATATCGAAACTGAGTGCCTTAAATTCTCTCTTTAATCCTCCCTCTAAACTAAGTCCCCTCTCCAATTAGCACTCTTCTCTGGATAAAGCAATTTGTTAAGCCTCTTTTCTGTTAGGTTCATTCAAAAAAAGAATATTGAATAGTGTTAAGCCTAAGTAAGCTTTATAGAAGTAAGTAAGCTAAGCTAGATCATATTCTGTAAGCAATTGTTTTCAGCCTATCAAGAATCACAGTCGTTAATTGTCTTACAGCAGATAAAAATGCTCCTCCTCAACGGTTTCTACACAATTTTTCAATATTGATTGTTCTCTTTTGAGCTTCAAGTGTATGAGACTTGTTACCTAATGATGTATAAAAATGATATGTTGTTCCTGCTACTGAAAATGTTCTTTACTTTATTTAGCCCACCTCTTTTGAAAGCTCTCTCTTCAATAAGCTCTCCAATAGAGTGCTTGAAATCAATGAACCCCCCGAGGTCTAACTAAGCACCCTGAGAATTTACGGTGTCGTTTGATTGAAATGTTGTGAAATTAATAACAACAGCAAATGTGATGGTTGCGATTAGAGCAGAAATTCAGTGCAGTTTACGTTGAATAGCTTGGAATTTCAATTATAAGAGGACAGTAATTCGGTATACTGATTCAAAGATTTTACCAACCTTTTTTCAACGTCTTCCAATATAGTCTTTTTCAACCTTAAAATCAAGAGCACCAATGTTTAAAATGGCATATGATTAATGGCAATGCTATTCCAAATCTTTAGAAGAGTATTATCATGCTACAATAGAATCATCAAGCCCTTCATCGAATGCAACATAGTATTGAATATCCTCAAACTACAGAGGCACGTCATGCTTTCAACAAACGCTCTGAACATTATAGTCCTATTGGTGAAAGCTTCTTTACTTTTTATCCCTCTTTCCTATATCAAAGCTATTCAAGTGTTTTAGGTAGTTACATTCATATTATTTGCATTAATTTCTGGCTTTAAGTTCTCTAGTGCATACCATTCCATTTCTTACAACAACAGTGAAATGCAATAATATTCGCGACACATTGATCTAAATTTAGAGCTCCTGCTTTTTTCTTAGGAGGCGATGCTAGCAAAGCATTCATATACTATACATTCAAAACATTCATAACATTCATTTAGGCGATGCTAGCAAAACTGCATTCACATAATGAAAATGGTAAGTGGAAAGAAATATTCCCACTCACTGTTGAAGAGAATGCACCCTGTCATCTTCATCCTTTGAATATTCTTCGTAGTACTTTTCTTGTTTTGGGCCCAAAACCTTTACTTTGTCCTCATCTGAAATTGTTTCCTTTCCATTCAAATGCGGATTTCTTATTTCCTGCTTGGTTTCTAATGTCAAAAATATACCGTTACATTTAGTACAATTTACTTGATAATTAATTTTGAACTGCTGCACTAAAATCTTTAATTCGCTTTTTAATGTTTTGCTTATGCTATTATTATCAAATAGGATGACTTGTTGCAAGTGTTTTTACTTACTAAATTAGCTTACTTTGACCCAATGACGTGAGCTTTGTAACAGATCAAATTTACTACTAAAGTAGTGGTACCTCAATTACTTGTGAAAATTATGCTGCTAAGTTCGACTGATTTCCTCTACATAACGGACTCCTCATTCTTATTTATATGGCTTTGTCATTATTACTAGCCATTCTTTTATTCATTTTTTTGTAACTAATGCAACTAAAATTTAACACATATAATTGAGACAGAAGCATTCACTTAGTTACGTTGTATTGGAGACTGGATAACTCATTGATGTCTGTTCTACTATGTACCCAATGATCTTTTTGCCTGAATTCGTCATTTACAGTTCCCTATTTCCTAGAGGTATTTTATGGCTTTTGCTTTTTAGCTTTCAATGCAAGTTACGTATACTTCCACACAATATTTTTCAGCAGAGCAATGGGGCTATGGTTCACAAACCCTTACCCCTTTTCTGGGCCAAGGAAACACAATTAGAGTTAACTGTGATTCCATAATCCTTATTCAACAACAGCAATATCATTCTCAGGAAAACGGGTGATGGAATAGGCCTAGTTTATACTTAGTATTATCACCAAAGCGAATGAAATTCATGACAGGAAAAAAGTTTAATTGTGAATTGAATGCGGCTGAAAGACGCAGTATAAAACCAAACACGAATTATGAAATTAAGTTCCTCTGGCCATACCTCATTATCGGCAAATTAAGTCATTCGATGCGGTATGGTTTTATATGGCGAATTTGTTGCGTATCGAATTAAGTAGAAGCTGAAAGTTCTGAATTTCCGGATGAATCCGGTATCTATCATGGGGACATCTTCCTTTGCGTTTATCTGTATGCAAACAAAGTTTCCCTTATCACTCCCAAGTTTTTCTTTCATCACCTTTCATCAAAATTAATCCCACCAGCCAGTATTTATCGACAAAACTTCACGCAGTCAATGGCTGCCCTTGGGTTTTTACCTTTTGGATGGATGATCTGTGTGTATTTGGTATGAACAAAATTGTCATGAACGCTGAATCACTGTCTACTTTCAATGAAAGAGTAATTAATCTAGTTGCCTGCTTCTTCCTGCTAGCTACCCTTTGCTACCCTAAGCACTTGCTTAACGGCTCGTACAATCTCACACTCTTCTATCATTCTGTTACTTGAAGCCATATTGGAATAACCTTTCAATTCTCCCGCCTACTCATTGGCGCTGCGCTGCCTAATTCGCAGAGTTCACTTGAATTCACCACTTGAATTCGGTAATAATATGCAGTGTAAATCTATAGCAAAAGAGTTTACACATTCTGCCGCAATACGGGCGAAATTAGTGCAATTTAAGTCGCTTCGGCGATGATACGCAATATACACTAGGCCTTAGTCATAGCAAGCAATGGTAACTGATGGAATAGTAGAGATTATTATTGAGCAGAGAACAATGATAACTGCATAACAGTAACCAACAGAAGTCAGAAGTAATAACTATCTCCCACAACGATTGTAGTGAGAAAATAAATATCTCTGCTGAAAAGTAAGTGCTATCTCAAGAATTGTGTTGACATATGTTTCGGTTTACCAAAGAAACATAATGACCTTATGAAAAAGTTTACCAAGTAATCTCAGAGTGCTGGTAGCTAAATTGGATTACAGAGGTAGAGACAAGTGTGTGGGGTGCAAGCAAAAATATCTTCTATGCCAAACCATTCCAAATTCCAGGAAAGCAGTATTTCTTAAGTCAACCCTTTCAAAGCTATATATCATTGATTGAGCTAGATGCATCTTTTCCGCAATCAGTCCAGAAATTCTTTGGAAATAAATAACTTATTCTTAAACAAAATTCAATTTTCTTTGTAAAAAATATAAATTGACTTTCTACATCTGGAAGAGGCTCTATTACAACTACAGCTCCTTTTATGAACTTTCATGAGATGCAGAGGCATTGTCTAGGTACAATCAAGATCTGGAGCACAATTTGCCTCCCATTATTTTTGTGATGCATCAGAATAATACAAGCATGCTTAGGACTGCTCTTCACATTCAGAGGTGGATCAATTCTATTCTTATTAAAGTATGATGGGATTGGGTGATGAAATTGTTTGTAATATGATACCTCATACCTTTCAAACTACTTCCTTTCCAGTAACTTTGATATTATTGAGCTTGCGATAGACAACAATGGTTCTTAACCTAGGTTCGAGCAAGCTCCAGGGATTTGGTGAGTCAGTTCCAGAGGCTTGTGAAATCTATGTTTTATTAATTTTGTCCAATGAACACATTGATTTTTCACGGTGAGCACTGAGAAGCATGGAGCATTGCCCAAATATATTATCAAAGCTGTATATAAAAGTGCTCTGCACTGTACTTTTAAATACTTTCTCCATTGGTTTATACCAAATCTAGAACCTAGGAGCATCAAAACATAGGTAAGGAAGGTTTAGAGATTCTGTTTTTGCTATGCGAGAGATTTGCACTTTGTTAAATCTTGGCACAGGTGTTGTAGGAATTTCAATTTCCAATTTGATCTGAGAGTAAGACGTCAGTGCTTCAATTTTTAGACTCTCTTGCTCACTACAAAGACAACGTGTAGATGAAGACCCTGTTGGTCAATAGGGAGCTTTCTTCCTCCTCCCCCGAGCCCATTCCACGTTTACAATGCAACATATCAGGGGCTGATAATGTCTTTTTTTGTAGTTTACTGGCATAAGGCTATGTCTTTTCCTCAGCGTATTGGCATTATATGAGATTTTTCTGCTTCTACCATTGATTCACACTATCATTGCCTTTTCTTCGTTATAAATCCTCAAAATTCAATGAAACTAGTTTGAAAGATCAGTTTCTCCTCAGCATGAACATCAACAAACAAAATATATCCTACTCTGCAAAAGAGCGTTTTCAGACACTCTGGAGGCGTAACCTCAAGAAATGTTTTTGGGGCAAGCTCCTAGATCCCCACTTTTTGATAGGATAATATTTTGGTAGTAAAAGCTTCTAGCTCCCTACTGGACTTCTAGATCTGTGCCCCCCCAATCCAGTTCAGCTGGCTGCGGGCCTGCGGGCACTTGCTGCATGGTACAGTTTTGTATTAATGCAGCATATAGCTATATAAATATGTATTGAATCTGAAGAAAAAACTACAAATTTAATTTTTCCAAATATGAAGGGCTCGATCAATGAACGTATGGGGCTTGTAGGGTTGATACCTCCAAGAGGTTAAGACCAACTGGTCAAAAGGTATTGATGTACTACAAGATTGATTAAATGAATAGCAAATGCGGCAATTCAATATCAAAATGATAAAAGAATAAAATATAATAATTGAGGAAATTTGCTTACTCTTTCCTATTCTCTTCGCTATTCGAAACAAATTTCTTGGCAAAGAAAGTGGAATTGGAAATAACGGCTTTTGCTCAAATTCTATGAGAAGCTCAAAATCATTTATAACCCAAAGCCTCTCTGACTTCTCCTTTACTTCTTCATAGATTCCACTAAAAAGAAGAATTAACATAATTGGAGAACACCGAGAAAAAAGTTTAACGTAGTTCCTTAGCGAATCTTCAGCTCCCCATGGCTTGTCTAATAGTTTTCTAGATATCATATCATCTCTCATCCCTTCAGAAGCTTTAAATTATATATATTTACACAGTCTATGATTGATCAGATGTATAAAGCACTGTTTGAAAGTCATTTGATATACAGTGAAGAACTATGGGGCAATTTATCAAGAACAAAGCTCCAACATCTTCAACGTCTACAGGATAGAGGATAAACTTAAATAGAGAATTGTAGGTTAAAAGATTGGTGTAGGTGTAGCTAGCTGCCAGTTTCATATAATAATAGAACAGTAATGATAGTAAACGGACTCTGCCTGGAAATTCTAGAAGGAAAACTTGTACCCAAATCTCGGTCATTAAATTTCTCAACAAGAAATCAATTAGATCTGGGAATTCAAAGGTCGAACCAAAAATTCTCCAAAAATAGTTTCCTTATTCAGGAGTAAAGATTTGCATTGTTATACCATTGTCAATTCGAAAATGTTCAACAATTACTACAGTCAAATAGAAACTGAAAGAGTTCCTACCAAATTAGCATCCTTCCCGAAGCAGAATCCAGAAGAACACCTACCGGAAGGCCTTTATAACTTTTTCTTATTTTTCTTCTTTTTCTTCATCACCAATTGGAAATTTCGATGATTTTGGTTTATACTATTCAATAGTAACTGATCGTGTATGATAATTTATTTTTGTTTAGTTTTTAGTAAGTAATGCCGGGGGATGGCCATAGGGCCTATAAAAAAGCCTAAACAAAGGACGATATGACTTGATATGATATGATATGATGAAGATGATGATACTTATGATGATGGTAAAGATGATGGCTAGCCCATGGTTGAAGACCTCTAGGTAGTGGCAAGCGGGCACAGAGAGACAGCTGCCCTTAAGTTGATAGTGGTTTATATCGCAGAGATTCAGAACTAGGGCAGATGTTGATGACCTGTGGCAAGCTGTCCAACCAGGCCCTTTCAGTGAAAAGCAGACTCAAGGGCTCACGCTACAGCTCTGCCTAGTAGCTGTTGGGATTAAAGAGTGGATTGAGTGTAGCCGAATCGATCACCTCTATTATACAAATGACAGGCAAAAACTGAGCCCAGTGTCAGTCCTAGGCCCCCTTCGGGGGTGGACTGGGAAAGGCGAGACAAGACAAGACAAAGATGATCATAGAACTGTTTCACAATAAATTGATCACAAGATTACTCAAACCTCTGTGCTTTTCAAACGTTTCTCTTTTCTCTCAAAAATTTACTTCCCAACACTCTAAATTGTAGAATCGCCTTGCAACGTTAAGACATAAATTTACAAAGGCAGATTGATGCAAGAAGATTGTTTTCGTAGTTGCTTAAACTTTATTAAATTTTTATTTTCAACAAAACATTGGAACAAACAATAATGGGTAATTGCTTAAGCATTTTGCAATGAAAATCATTCAATGCTATCACATTTTTCCTGTCTTTAGAGTAACGTAGACTATTAATCTTGTAGAGCCCTAAGAGCCGCCAAAACTTCGATCTTACGATTAAAAGTCAATATCACTTGGCCTTACTTTACTTAAGGTCTTGAAAATCCTTCCTATGTAAAAAGGTTCAGGTGAGCAAGGTCTCAGCTTTGAGATCAAATAATATTCCGTCCTGCTAGCCCAATGCAGCAATATACAAACAATTTTGGATGCCTCTAAAGAGCACAGGAGGGTCATCAATTGCTTAACTGTATATAACTGTATATAAATATAAGATATACATATATAGATATATATAGATATATATAGATATATATAGATATATATATAGATATATATATATATATATATATATATATATATATATACACACATATGTAGAATTCCTTTATCTATAACTAAATATGTATACGA
>WIPJ01001340.1:155072-173341 GCA_018155075.1 Cassiopea andromeda
GCACAGGTGGAAGAGATGAAGCCTGAGCCATTATGTAGAGCTTTCCTCAGTCGAAGTACTTTATTCTCGTCGCCAATTTAATATTCAGAAAGGACACGCCAAGAACATGCTATCGCCATATTTGATCACTGCTTAATCTGTCAATCATAACCTCACTTACAAGATATATAACAAAAGTAATAATAATAATCATGAATACGACATTGCCGAAAATCAACACTGAATATTCTCGTCAAGGATGTTTTTATAAGGGGGCTAAGCTACATAAAGATTTGCCGAAAGTTTCAGAACTCTCGAGAAGAGAAAGGACTTTATGGAAAAAACTGAACTTCTTTTTGAATATGAAATAACTTGGAGTTTAATATAGGGTTTTTGATATTCAGTTCCATTTTGCCGATGCAGATTTTAGTATTAAAATTGTAAATTAAGACTCTTAATTCTTCTGTTATATATTATTACTATTCTATATATTCTATACTATTATTCTTCTATATTATTACTCAGTACAGACAGTGAAAACAGCAATTTTTTAAGCTTTTAGCCTGTTTAAATATTCCTCTTATTATCGGATCTTCCTGCTTTTATATCTCCTTCTTTTATCACAGGTAGTGCTTGCCGACCCGATCTTCTCATAATTACTAAGGAAAAGGTCCTATATATTCTTGAGCTCGCTATTGGTTTTGAAGCTAACATACAACTCAATAGTGAGCGTAAGGCTTCAAAATATTATCCTCTACAACAAACTCTACTTCCGAATTATAAACAAATCAAATTTTCTAAATCTTTCTATGGGAGCCCTTGGCACTATTGGATCTTCTTCTGAATCTTTTATTAATCTTCTTAAATCTCTCGGTTTCAACGACAAAGTGCAAAAACACATTCTATCTAACCTCATCAACATAACTATAAGAAGTACTTACTTTATTTTCTGCTGCCGAAATAAACCCAGGACAAACCCTGACTTACTCAACTTATGAAAAATGCTATTGATTTTGCTCTTTTTAATTTCATTTTATTTTCCATTCTATTCCATTGATGTCACAGTAAATTTTTTATTCATTTTGTTTTGTTAAGTAGTTAACCTCACAGCCAGTTGTACATTGCCTATTTCTAGAGAGATGTATAATTGTATAATTGTATTTTAGTTATATGAGAATGAAATTGAAGTGTGAAAAAAATCATCGTAGAGAGCGGCGGCGTTCAGACGTCTCTGTACACAGCTCTCGTTTCACAGCACTTTATTGACTTGGTTGTTACTCTTCAGCGTAGTTTTTGCTTTCTTATACTTATATTGGATACGAGGCTTATGTTTCAACATGTTTGGATCACGTTTACTGTCAATTTTTGCTGTATTCATTGCTTGCGTTTTCTGTGGAAAAGACTTTCAGTGGCTAGGCCGGTTTACTTGGAGGTGCAAGAAGATGCTTAATAATACCAGCGAGCCAAGCGAACCCGAGAACACCGCTGTTCATTTGGATTCAGAACCTGTCAGTGGCTGTAATATCGTTAAATGTGTCTGTTGAAAGGAGTGCAAAGGGAAGAAAGGGCTAAAAATGCAACGAAGGCCATGTCGGGTTATGGATAATATGATATCTTGTCAACCATCACAACTTGAATAATCAAATATCGACCTCCGCGAAGTTGATATTGAACGATAGCAAGAGGATAAAGCCGTTGAGTCATTCAATATATTTGCATTAAAGCCTGGAATCGAGCTGCCAAAATCGAATGAACAATGGATTGAAGCGAGTACCTACTTTCGTTCAAAATTATCACACATCAAATTACAGCCAGAGTCCTTGGATTATTGGATGAAACTAGTAACTTATGAACGATTCTGTTTATGATTTCTTTAAATTCAACTACGGAGCGTGCAAGTCCACTAATCAAACTTACGAAAATTTTCGGAAATACAACGACTTTACTCTTAAGCAGCTCAAAAGTGAGCTAGCCAAATTGAAACATCAAAGTTCAGCCTTACCAGATATTAAATATGTATCTGGCCTCTTTGCTCAAAACTGAAAACTACTGCTGGGGTTCCTAATAGACAGTCTGCTACTGACAAGTGTGACTATCACATAGGTCGAAACTTTTGGAACTTTGTTAAGAATACACGTGAGAGAGAATTTTCCATCGTGTCTTCCATTTCGCGAGATCATTCACCAAGATTCTTCCTGCATTTGCTTCGTGAATCCACTCCAAATAGGATATCCAAATGCCCTAGCTGGATTCCTTCTTTGCTTGATCCTTCAATTCCTTTCAACCAATCTCCTCCATCTTATGAAAAAGTTACTAATGTAATAAGGAGAATGAAGACATCTGGTTCCCCGTATCCCATGGACAAGAGATCAATTATTTTCTTCGAGGTGTCCATACCTAAGGTCATTTTTAACGAACATAATTCGCGTTATTTGGGAATCTGGCCACATTCCTACAAATTGGAAAAAGGCCTGCACAGTCTTGGTTCATAAAAAGGCATTAGAGATGATCTTGGCAACTTCAAGCCCATATCTCTAGAGTCAGTTCCTCTAAACGTCTTTTCCTCTTGCCTTCATGATTCTATTTTCTCTTTCCTTAAACAAAATGACTTTCTTGAAGCTGAAATCCGAAAAGGCTTTACTCCAAAGAACGCAGGGGTTCTTGAGCCTGCTTCTGTAATGGCAGATATTATAGAAAAGGCACGCACCAAGAAGCGCTCCTTAGAAGCGCTCCTTAGTTTTAACTTTATTAGACCTCAAAAATACTTTCTGTGCAGTGCACCACAACTTAATGGAAGAGGTTCTGTTATATCATCATATTCCTACTAAAGCTCAAGCATTAATTTCAAGGTTCTATACTGATTTTTACACTTCTGTCATAACGGATGATTATCTTACTCCTGTTATTCCTGTTCAAAAGGGTGTTCTTCAAGGCGACTGCCTTAGTCCTTTGCTTTTCAACATGTGTTTTAATAATTTCATACAGTATATTGGCCAAGAACAGTATGTGCAACTTGGCTTCTCTTCCGAAGATAAACTGGATTGTCTTTTCAAACCAATCCATTAGTTCCAGTTTGCAGATTATGCAGCTGTTGTCACAACCAAGGAACTTGAAAATCAACTTCTTTTGAATTGTTGTACCAAATGGTGTACATGGTCAGACATGATCATCAGAGTGGATAAATGTGTGACGTTTGAAATCAAGAAGTTTTCTTCCCGTTCTCTCCAATACAAACCTAAGCTTTATTTAATGATGAAATTTTCCCTACAGTCAAATCTGATGATTCCTTCAAATACCTTGGTCGCTATTTCAAAGTTAAATTGGACAATGAATTCCATAAAGAGAAGCTCAAATCCTCGCTCCAAGACATGTTAACTCGTACATTCTTTCAAAACTATCTAGGCGCCTTAAAGTTGCAACTTTACCTAAATAATTCAACAACTTGATAACGTGGTAACTAGGTTTTTGCGTCAATGGCTTGATCTTACAATTAGTGTTACTTTAAGCGGAATTATCCTTCCTAAAAATCAACTTGGTCTCATTCTCCAGCTTCCTTCTGTTAAGTCCATCCAATATCAAACCATCATGCGAAATTCTCTGCAGCTTTCGCAGCATGATGCCATTACGTCACTTTGGAAAAGTACTAGTCAGAGCATAAACGTACAATATGACTCAGATAAAAATACAGAGCATGTCCTTAAGATGGTGCAGCACGATCACACTGAAATGCTAAAGTCCCAGCTTCCATCCCAAGGTTTTATATATATATATATATATATATATATATATATATATATATATATATATATATATATATATATATATATATATATATATATATATCATACAACTCGCTCTTGTGTTTAAAGCTAACATCCATCTAAACGCTGAGAGAAAGAAAGGTAAATACATGCAACTTACTCGTTATCTTTCTTCCAAGTACCGTAGTGTCAATTTCATTAATCTCTCCATTAGCTCACTAGACATTATTGGGAAATCTTGTAACTCTTTCATTGCCTGTGCAATGATCTTAGCATCGACAAACATTACTTAAACTAAGCCTTAAGGAAAATAACTGCCTTTATCATCCGATCCAGCTACTACATATTCTGCATGAGAAGCAAGCCTTTGACTAAGCCTGATCTTCTTACTTACTGAACTATAATGATAAATTTTATTTCACTTTGTAGGATGGATGTTTTTTTAATTTAATGACTAAAAGTAATCTTGTCCGACAGATAAAAATTATCTGTATTCAGAGAGATTTTCATTTGTAGATTTTAGTTGGAATATATACAAGAGAAGTTTAAAACAGTAAGTAGAGAGCATAATAAAGGAATCTGCATCTTGTGATAAGTAGTATATTGTAAAACTGAATACGATTATAGAAAGTTCATAAGGAGACATTAATGAATCAATCAAATAGGTAATATATATTTAGACATACATCCATACGCGTTGATACCAGTTTCGGCGAAGAGCAACAAGTAAGGTCGAACCAGAACCATAAGCACTGTACTCCAAAGTTGAAAGTTATGGTGTGGAAACAAAGTTGACGTCATGAATATTCCATACCCAATCAAAGCAATTAATGCAACTAAGCTGAAATTGCCCAATTGAGGAAGCTGATAAAAAGCAGAGTAATTTTTTAGCATCTCTAACATGCCTTTCTACTTACTGCAGCTAAGTCAACCACATAGATAATAGGAGGAGAAGGCCATTGAATTCAACAATGAATGTCTGTATAAAGAATCCAATTTGAGTTGATAGTGCAATAACAAATAATGAGGTACAAATGGATATAAAGAGGTAGAATTGCGGGAAGTATGGAAATAAATGCTCTAAATATGGTGTTTGTATCTTTTGTAATAGTATCCCATTTGCTTGGCATGCTAACAAGTAATACTTGGAAGCAGAAAAGTCAATACTGTTGTTACAAAGAATCCAGCTAGTCATATTATTCTGAGTTTTACTCCAAGTTGTTGAAAAGGGTGCAGTTTGTGGGCACATGTACAGAGCACCTTCTAGTCAGTGAACTGATATTTTCTCAAACAATTTTTAACATTTATCAAAAACTTTGCTAGTGAATTTTAGCTTAAAACATTTTAAGCATTAAAAAACCTTTCCAATTGAACTACCTCCTCAGCTCTTCATTAAATTTTATGAATCAAGTTCTTAGGTTGTTATAAGAGTACAAGTTCAATAATTGCCCCTTAGTTATCAATTACTTATATATTATTTGATTATATATTAATTGATTATATAGTAATTACTTATATAGTAATTACTTATATGGTAATAATTATTTATTACTAATAGCTGTGTCCCACCATGCCAATACCAGCATTGAGAAACCAAGATTCTTACCATTTTTTGAACAATAATGATGTACGTTCCCACAGACTCAAACGCTCTAAGGAACTGATAAAACTTGAGGCACCATATGAAAGAGAACGTAGCAAATACTATTCGTGATTCAGGAATTTTAGCGACATTGAGAAAGAATCCAATATAATATATCAGCATTGAAATGCAATCCAATTTATTCCAAGAATCAGACCACCAATTTCTCAAGCACGAAGACACTTTTCCATTGTCACCAACTGCCTGTTCAGTAAAAACATTAATGAAAAATTCAGTCTTAATTCAAAAGCTTGAACTATACTCATTCAAGCTACTACAAATAGATATTATGACAATCCATTAACTCTTGTCTATGAACATGAAATTGCATTGAATGCACACTGAGCATCTTCCAGAAACAGAAGACATGCCATTGCTAACTGACTACTACATACCTGACGAGCCTCGTCAACAGCTAGAGAAGTAACCATGATAAATGTGATCCATTTCAGTGCGGAGCTTTCCAAGAAATTCATTCGGAGAGTGTAGACTGTCACAGTAATGTAGCAAATAACATACATGGCCTAAAATTTCATTACGGAATGCAAAAGATTATCATTTTTATTGAAAATGAATATGTACTAAGCAAAATTTTAATTACAGAAATAAGTTATGTCAATGCATAATCAATTGTCATATTTCAAAATTTCATGATCGCTAACTTTGCTCTAAAAGAATCAAATCATGCGGTGGATATCTGAGACTCAATTTCATACTTTTGTTAGAAACACTATACCATTACTAGTATCATTTCAAGTGATGAAGGTCGACCACTACATAGAATTAAAATGAATTATGACAGTAAGTATATCGATTAGATCTTTGCCAAAAGTTTAAGGCAAATGGTACATGTGCTGTGAGAGCAACTGGAGCACAATACTACCTAAAATGAGTTGAAGAAATATAGTGGAGAAAGAATCTGAAAACTCAGAGGAAAAAGTAGAAAAGGGGGTCTGAGACTAAATTTTCAGAAATGTTTTGCTAATCACGCCCTTCAGACAGTTGTGAAGTGCAGGAAACGTCTTCTCTCCATATTCATCTAGCCCAAAAATCTTGGAAAATAGACTTTTTCCTAGGATTTGTTATAAGAAACTGATTAAAGCTTCCAATTTCTCCCAACTAATTTTTGTCTCAGAGCATTACTAAAATGTTCAACATTATTAACAGTGGCTACGACCATTCTAAACTAGGCACTGTATAAGGAAGCCGTTATCCATTATTCACACCTTTGTGCAGAAGTCCTTTGCTGCCTGGTAGTCAGTTGCCCATGAAAATACTAGATTGGAGAAGTAAGGATGCCCAAGGGATATTATTGGAACAAGGAACCTCATAGGAATAGAGAGTGACATTGAAAGCGCCATCTCTATTGATCAGAGAGGGCGAATAGATTGGGCTTTATTGATTATTGAGAATGTAAAATAACTGCTCCCTTTAAAGATCATCAAAATGATGTAGCGTGGAAACATGGCTTGTTGAAGGCATTGGAGGTGAATGAGAAAAATGGAATTCAGCAATAAAGAATTGAAATGCTACACTTTAGAACCACAAAATGAATTCATAGTCTAGAAAACTGTCCAAGACAATCTTAAGCATTTGATATTGAACTATGAGTACGGTATAGCTAATAAAGTTGTATATTTCTGAATATACTTCTTGATTAAAACGAATGTATTGTGCATACCATGTGAATGTAAAGCTTGTTTCTTGGTGAAAGAAACTTCTGGCAAATCTGGATTGAAAATATTTATTATCATGAAGAGCGTAGAAAATTTTTAGACATAATTGCATTGTAATGAAATAAAATAGTCGTTGGTATGAAAAATGAAGTGACAGTAGTGCAGTTCAGCAATAAGTATTCTACGTTGTTTATCAATATCTACTATCAATTGGACTTCAAAGAGCATTATCAATCTGTAAGCAGAAAGCTATCATTCAGAACAGCATGTCATTACAAATTACTCTGTTATATTTCCGAATTCAGATATTTCCTGGCGCAACACACTAAATCGCTGCTAGTCAGGGCTATTACTTTCTTACGTCAGATGACATAACTTAGAACTTCTGTGCATCATTCTGTTTGGGATGCAATTTCAAGCTTAGCAAAGTTTGGGATTGTTACAAAAATGGCAAAAGGTCACTCATTATTTGCATTCTTTGATGCACAGTTAAATATCCTAAGAAATGAAATACAGGAAGGTTTTGCTTAAATGTATCAACTTTGTGAGGAATGTAACACAAGCAGGCCAATTGCTAAGCAGAAAATTTATCTATCAAAATCAACAGATAATACGTTACAAATGTGCCACTGCTAATCCAATTATGTATCTATTTATAGGGTATCAACTATTTTTCGTAAATATATTAGCTAAACCATGATAAGCCAAAATAGAATTCTTTGCAAACCTTCCCATAGCATCTCTCTTCCTCTCCTTTCAGAGATTTGTCCTAAGTTAAAACAATTTCTGTTATAAATACTTCTTCTAAATCATACGGTGTAATATAAAAGTAGACTTAAATGCGATAGCGTTTGTTAGAATGTACGATATGCATATAAGGAAAATTCTTGCCTTTAAGAAATTTTTCTCAGCTTTAACAATGCAAAGTAGGAAGCACGACGTACTTTTAAATAATGTTCATGCTTTTAACTACTCCAGTCTAAATTAAAATCGAAAATCATTTTTGTAACGCATAATTATGGATGATAGTCTATTTTGCTGATTTATCATAGTTCATATTGACCATTTCTTTACATAATCTCTTAAATATAAAACTAGTAAGATATGAAGGAATTTGGAGAAATTGCTAGTACGACAGAAGATTTAATACTGCTACATACATTCCACCTTGCAGCCAATATTCGTTTGGTTAAGGTATGACTTAAAACTATATCACACTGCATTTCACCAGCAATATCGATCAGTCCCATGCCTTTACAGAAAGGACTTGTACATTGTAGCACAGTTTTGCAATTGGCTTCATCGTCATTTTGAGCAATGTCCAGTAAGTGCCCTAGAACTTCCCCAAAATACCTGAAATATTGAAAAGCAATGGGTGACAGCACGAGTCTAAAACACTATCGTAAAATCTCTTTTTAGCCCAAGTCCCTCCTAGAGGACATTGAATAGTACCATGGCTTTGCAAACTTTATTGACGTAAGTAAACTAAGATTGATTGGGCTTCGGAAATAATAGTTTCAAACAGTTCAGGAGTCAAAGTCATACACTGACATTCTGCAGAAAGATTCCATCTTAATCATTGGTTATCTTACATGTTTTGCTTTTGACTACGGAGTTGCAAGAAATTTATTTATATTTACGGTTATGTAATAGACTTCAGAAATTTAGTTGTTGAATTTTACGTGGATATTATTAGCTGGCTGAAAGATTGAAATGAATATTCAGTATTTTTAATATTTCGAGTCTTCTTAAATCAAACACATTTTCGCCGAAAATCAGGTAGGTTAGCTCCGTCAATCAAATACACTGGGCAACAATATGTGGGGTACTTTGGATTGCTTTCATTTGTCAGATTTTGTACTAATTCAAAAATATCACATTCATTTTTGCTCGTTAACCCTCAATTACTCCTACTGAGCATTCTTTTCAAAGCAATTGGCTAGTTCCCCTTCATCTGGCTGTGCCAATGTTTACATTAACCATGTTGTAAGAACAAAATACCCGAATGAGAGGTCACAAAACCTCACAGTTTACTACCAGTTACTACCATATAACCATTACGAATCATTTTGATGATGCTTCATAGCATATATATATTTGGATTTATGACGCTAAAACATAAAAAACCGACAAAGTTGTAGTCTCATAGGTTCTAGAATCACAGCATTGATCTTCATACAAACTCATTTTGATATAGTCTTAGTTTGATTTGTGTATATAATTTTCAAATGCCAATTTACTTGATTAGCATATTTGCTAAAATTGGATCCCAATAAAGAAAATCTTTGCCAAATAGGAAAATACTTTCAGGATGAACTCGGCTGATAGAAATAGAATTAAACAAATCGTTCATGAATTCAGTATTAATAAACAACACCACAGTTACTATTGCAGATACTTCATGCTAAAGGTAGGAAATTAGCTCTTCTCTTAACCTTCCAGTGATACTTGGGATTCGGGGAGTCCTTTCTGAGATTCCAACAGAAGTAATATCATTTTTTTGAATTTGTCTTGGCATTTTTCCTTTCATCATTTTATGAAGATTCTTTGCATCTGTCTTCACTAATAGGCGCAAGATTTTTTTTAATTTGATCATTGTGACTAAATAGGAAATGCAGCATTATATTTGCAAATGAGAAATGCAATAGGAAACGCATGTCTTGATGCATTATTCGTATTTCATAGGGTTCCGATTTCCAAAGAAGTTCTTAGTAGCATTCAAGAATCCATTCAATGCCCTCTTCTCGACAACTGTCATCGTTTAAGGACACCTGGCTTTCTATCATATCCCTAATATCTGGTCCATCGCAAATTCTCCTTTTGACTTTCTAATCTCCAAGATAGGTAAGGACTATTGAAATTATAGCATAACATCTCCTTATCTTAATGTGAAGAGATGGTAAAATCTATACGGAGAAGCGATTTGCGCATAGCATTGGCCTCTCCGTTAAGGAATACTTTCTAGGGCAACTTTAAGTCCAAAGCATCAAATGCAAACAAGTTTCTTTAAAAGGACTTAAAATAGTTGTATGACAATAATTACTAGGCTTTTATGAAGCTCTTGTGCTCTCAGTTGAACATTTAGTATTACTATGGATTTTTACCTAGCCAGATACTAGAAAAATAGCCAGTTTTTCAAGGAAACAAATGTTCAATAGCAATCAATTAAGAGCTAATCAGCAAAAGCAGATGTGATTTTTGTAGTCAGGACAAAGGATCGCTCAAGATGTAGCTGAGAAAACATAAAAAACTCTAGTTATCTAATAATTCTGTTGCACAGTGTTATTTCCTTGGCATCAATTAGAAGCAGCATTGAGCTACATCTTTGAAGTAAAAACTAAGCAAATAACATTTAAAAATTGCCCTTCTCTTCAATGCTCTACGTTCTTATGCTTACGTGCTTATGATGATGCCATATGTATGAAAACTATGAAAAATTTCTTCACATAAAGAATGAAAAGCAAAATGACCAACTCACGCTTTTAGAGACATGAGATCATCTACTGAATTTTCGCTCCCGAAGATTCCTTCTTTGAGAATACCATCAATAAGAATCCACAACAAAAGAGCATTAGCAAGAGAATTCTTTTTGTCATAACTCCAAAGTAATTTTACAAATTCCAATTGCATGCATATAAGTCTGTTCACCATCAATGCTTGGATTGGATTGTCAACCTTATGAAAAATGGTTACTAATAGTGAAAGGGTCGCTGGTTTGTAATGTCCATTTGACTTAACACACATAATTTAGGCCTAATACGTGAATAGGTGAAAGTTCACATAAAGCTCATACGCTCATTAATAGTCTTCTGGCTAAAACTTATAGGAATCCATGTTTACTCTCAGAAACGTATATAAGTTTTTAACATTTAAATGATCTGCAGGATACATCTAAAATGATACACTTGTTTTTCATAGAGATGGAAAGACATGTTTTCATTAGTACATTGAAAAGGCACTCTTTTAATGCTGATTGCAAACTGATTATTTTGAAAAGCACAAGTGATGTATAATTGCAATTTGAAGGCAAATCATACAATTCAAGACAGCAATTAACACCTCAATGTTTGGTCTCCCCTCTTCATTGAAAAAGTCACCAAAAAAGTCATTGGTGAGTTTAGATATTGCCTTGTTAATAGTGCTTCCATCAAGTGTGCCATTTTTGATCTGAAAGAAAATAACACTTTGTAAAAAACAAATGATTTACAAAAGTCATAGATCAGCATAAGCATATATTGCTACCAGCTTAGGATGGGAAGGTTAAAACTACCCTCTGCTCCAATTTAAGCATTTAAGGTGTCATGAGATTGTGTCCCAGCATGACTATCCGTGTAAAATTTAGTACAAACTATCACATAAACTATGAAAAGAGTATGGCTTTCCTATTCCAAGTACCAAGTTTCTGGATTAGAATGTTAGAAATGTGACTTAAAAATCAAAGTCACGCAACGGATCAAAGCTGATAACTGAACAAGAAAATCCGCACCTCTTGAATTTGAAAAGATGTAACAAGAATGCATAAAAACTTTGGAAGAATTGAAGTAGGAAAAGTAGAGAAAGCTTATTGAAATTTTTGGATCTATAAAGTAGGTGAGCTCTCAGTCCATTGCACAATGTTTTGAAAATTAAAGTATTTTGAGCTTGAAGACATCACAAGAGTCAGCATACAAAGAAGCCAACTAGCAGAATCTGGTTTGAAGAGTGTAAAAATGCTCTTGTATACAAATAAGAAATGGGAAGAGACAGATAGCATTGCACTAAGTTTAATGGAGATGTAGTTTCGGCGACAAAGAGTGCATGATGATTAGAAGACTGGAGATGTTGGTGTACAGAGTTAAGATTGGAGGATAGTCCACAAATATCACAAAATGAGATGGAAAAGAGTTTAGAATGTGCCACATTGGCAACTGCAGTAGAGCTAATATCTGTGTGAGTGAGAGGCATAGTAAAAATATAAAATCAGTGAGTGATGATTAGGTCAGTCAACGTGATAGAGGCAGCATATGTCAGTGAGCCTGTGAAAGTTCCCATAGCTATCTTGTGGCTTCAGAAGGGCCCCGGGAACTGCGAGCTAGGAGTGGCTCCAGTTGCAAACATGGCATAGCAGGCAGCCCGAGGTTATACACCAGCTGATGAGGCAGCATCCCAAAGCGATACGAATGGGTTCAGGCCTCTGCTCTATCTGGCGGCAGGCCTGTAGTCTACCTATTCCAATGGTACCCTCAGGCATAGCCAGGGATCAAGTACGCCCAACAGCTTACCACTGCGACTAATCATAGTAACCGTACCAACCAAAAGACCCGACATCTCTATCTTAGTTCTGAAAAATACAAGTCACTAAAGGCACAAATAGATAGAGTGGTGATACTTCCCCTGACAATGAGGCAAGCTCATCTACCACCTGAAAAGATGTCAGAATATTCAATGGAACACTCTCTAGTGCTTGATAATAATATACACTGAAGCGGTTAAGTTTTCTCAGAGATCAATCAGGAAATAGCAATATATATTTAGGTACAAAGTCATACCATCAATAAGAAAGTTTTAAAATGACAAAATTCCGAGACTGTTAGAATGAAATTATCGAACTTTTCAATAATACCTTTAAATGCTAAAAGATAAGATAACTAATTAAATTGTGAGCTGGATATTTACTCATGTACATTTTAAACATATCAGTCGCCTTCCTTGAAAATATTATTTAAAGAAATTCTACTTCAAGCACGTAAGTGATGTGAAGAAAAGAGTAGTTGTTTTAATCATTTCATAAAGCATTCTGAGTAAAACCTGAAAAAGAAAATTTGTTGCCTTTCGATCTTTGCAACAAATGGCAAAGAGGATGAACGTGAAAAGCAAGCTTTACTACTTGAATTTTTATGAAATTGTATGAAAGTCATGTTATTAAAATAGAACCAGGCAATATGGAAGCCTTCTCAACAGTCATCAATGTAGGGCCTTCATGAAGCTGAATAAGTTAACAGGTCTCTGAAGGAAGTCATTCCTAGTGGTATGAATAACCAAGTGTGACTCTGCAATGCGCAATGGCATATTTAGTAATAGCGTGGCTGCATATGTAAAGATTGCAATGATGAAGAAGTGGGCAGTGAATAGGAAAGTGGAAGATCACCAAAAGATGAAAAAGAATATATGAATAGGGGTAACTCATAATAGAAACGTTTTAAAATTAAGGAAAATCTCAGAAGAGCTTTTAGATCACTAGAAATGTGTATAGCATAAACTTCAAACTTATTAGGATGCTTGCTTATGCTTAAAAAGCGGAGCATCTGAAGGAAAAATAAAAAAGAAATTATTTATTGATAATCGCAGTTTAACATTTTCAAGTTTATCGGTTAACAAGTTATGCATAGTAGCTATTCAGCGGTAAATTCTCTTGGTAATACAATTAAGACTTTTTAAAATCAATTGAATACAGATTTCCATCAAAGAGTTCTTTGTGAACCATTGAATAATTAGCTTCAAATGCATTCTGAGCTTTAATTGATCTTGGGAAATATAAGCATGCCTATTACAAAGCCTTCCAAATAAATCCAAGAATTTCAATTTTTGATGGCTAATAATAGGTAGTATCATAAATTACCTTGAAGTGCTTTGAAATCTTGTTATCCTAGAAATGAAGCAAGACCACTTTATATTTCACTGTCAGACAAAAGTAACTTCGATCATGTGTGAAAGAAAATAATGCTCCACACATTGGTGAAATAGCCCTTACTGTTATGAAAACTAAATGAGATTGTGATTTGTTTTTATTCTATATTCTATATCCTTATTTAATGCAATGAAATGCTGTACAACTGACATGAGGTGCTCAGTAATGTTGCTTAAGAACCAGCAATGTACATTGGACAGGCTGCATATATATATACATATATATATATATATATATATATTAACTGGTTTTCTAGAATTTGAAATAAGCATTCTTTACTCAATTTCAAAAGGCCACAGTAGCTTCTTTACTTCGAAGCAAGATTATGTTACGCATCATTGGGGCAACAGTATTGAATACACATTGCTGGGTTACGGTAGAAAGTTTGAATCATTGGGGCAACAGTATTGAATACACATTGCTGGGTTACGGTAGAAAGTTTGAATCATTGTTTTGTTTTTAATGATTTTATTGAAATGTTTTAGTCCTACTGGGTAGGACAGGCAGGACCTCTAACATCGCCATTGCTCTCTAGGGGCACAGCAGTGAGAATGAATAGAGAAGACATTATTGCTAGTGATGATCATGCTGATGATAGAACCCCGATCAGAAGCTTTAAATAATGTGCAGGGTATTTGCTTCATGGTATAGAAATCGCACAGCTACAAGTAGCTTGCATCTCAAGATCTATTTACATTCCATCTATTTTTTGCTGTTTAGCATGGCCACTGTGATTATGGATGTTCACTATCAAGTTCACATCTTATCCATATTAGCGTGACAATCCTCTCTATGACAGTAGCACTTTCTTATAAACCACTTTCTTATGGATAAAAAAACGTGTATTCAACCAGATCTAACTCTCTGCGCCTTATAAGTAGAATCATGTCAAATGTTTGCACACAAACCGTCTTTATTGGAGCATCATTCCAATGATCCTTTATTCTGAAGTAGATGTAAGGATAGAGATCCAAAGCATTAAATTTTATCAAGTCATCGGCAAGCTTAACATCATTTTCCTTCAGAGCATATCGGATTCCCTAGTGCAATGAAAAAGTCAATTATATGAGCTCTTGAACAAATCAATCAACTTTTCTTGGTATGTATTAGTTGACATCTAGTTAAAGTATTATTGTAGAAATTTTTCTACAAACATAATTCATTCCAATTATGCTATTTAAAATCATAGGACAAACTTTCAAAATAGTCGCCTAAATTGAGTTATAGAATAGTCAACTAAATCATTACGTGATTTTGGACAGTACTATTTTCATGAACACTATACACTGACAACTGGACTTTCCTAGCATTGTTTCAGTCGCTTGTCGACAAGCATTGCATTGATAATTTAGATATACTTTCAATAATACCCATAGTTTGATGCATCTTAAAATACTGGTGCTATAAACTAGATTTTGCCAATGAAATCTAGTAACAGTTTACACTTCTATATAAGCATCTCGCTATCTTTATAGGAATGTAGTTTTGATGCAAATCATGAGTACGTAACTGCCCATTGCTAGAGCAGACAGTACCTAACTGAGTACTTAACTGACCATTATTCCTCAAACGTCAAAACGACCGCATTTTATCAGGTTCATCATAAACCATTTAAATGTCATTTAGAGGTTATGACAATTTTTGTTAAAAATCTATTTAACCAGTAGATTTTTTTTCATCGCTATTCAATCGACCTAGAACTGCATAGAGAGCTGGTTATAAATTCTGAGCACATGCAAATGGTGATGCAACAGTAAAGGTCTATTGAACTGACCAGCAAGGGGCAATTTCTTAACACATTGCCTTTGCAGTTCTCTGAAATGAGGTCAAAATATTTGCTTAGAACGTCTTCTTGCAGATGATCTATAACAGAATAGAATGACATCATACCAAGTGTATAAATGCAGTCTGGCAACAACTCATCTTTTAATGATTGACAAATAATCCATATTAAACTCTTTAAATATTTGTATTATAGATAAGAAGTAGAAAGTACTAATTTGTAAACACAATAAAATATTAGTTAACGATGATTAGGAGTGAATACTGAGTTAAACATAATCACGATCTGTGGATCAATATTAAGATGCTGCTGGGAGACCATTACTCTAATACATTGCATCTCAAATAGATTTCGCAAAGCCCCCTCATGGGAAGAGAGAATATTTCACACACCCCATAATCTATCAATAAGATCATTATCTATAAACTTTGCATAAATACACCTTTTCTCCGGAGTCACGCATGCCCCTTTTAGCATCTCATCGAAATCTTAAGGGGGTACACTCCACTATTTGAGAAACGCTACTCTAGTGCAAGTAATTCTTTACATGGGACGTAAAAGACAAGATATTAGAATTAAATGATAGCTAGCATAAATAAATAAATAAATAATAATAGATAATAATGAGTCAAATTCATTCAAAACTAGTAATTTACATGGGGATAATAAGTGTGAACTGCTCTAAAATCCATATACCTTTATGATTGTCATTTGCAAATTACAATTGCAGTGAATTTTGTGTGAGTTGACGTTGAACATATAGAGTACCTTGTAAAATTTTGATAGTTTCCATTGCTTTACTATCTGCCTCTTCTTTGCATGAGATAATCTAGCAACATTGTGTTCAAAATGCAAGTTTAAACAATATTCTATTTCAAATCGATTCTATTCTCACTGACAGAATAAGGAAACTTGAATGCATATTAGAATTTAATCTATGCTATAGCTACAATAGTCAACAAAAGTCCTTGGGACACCCACAAAAAATTGCAAAAAGATATAATATTCTGAGAATTTAAGCCTTTACGCTGTTCAAGAACCCTTTTTCCCCATAACAATGTTGTTCTGTTTCTGAGACTTTTGGCGTTATTTTACAGTTGAATATTTTTCATTCCTGCATGTAATCTTCTAGTAAACCAACATTGCTTAGGGGAAGAAAGGCGACAAGTGTTAAGTGCAAAAGAAAAATAGCATAAGTGCCCAGGACTTTTGGCGACCATTGTAGCACTCTATGAAAGAATGCACCTGCTAATTCTTAGGATTTGAATTAGAAGGTATTTTAGTTAAAGACCCTTTCTAGCAAACGATGAACCATTGTTATTGAAAAACAAGGTATTCTATTATGCTTCATGATATTTAACAAGTGCTTGATCATCCTGAGACGACCCAATTGCACTATAATATTTCTTCCTATTCATTTTTGACCGGGGTGTACTTTTGCTTTAATGCTCACAGTTTAAGCATTTAGTGAAAAATAACGAAATAAAATTTAGTCACAATTATCTTTTTAATGTCTTAATTTCCTTAATGTAAAATTACTTAGATTTGAACGAAAAGTTCCTTAAATTGATAAAAAAATAGCCTTTTCATTAAATTAAACCCTTATTCTATACTACTGGGGCTTCTTTCTGAAAGAGCAACCTTCAGGTAATCTTTTTATCAATTTAAGGAAATTATTGAAGAAGGAAAAGCAATTTATTCACGCATACTTCTACGTTATCCTTGTTCTCTAGCATGAGTTTCTTGATCGTTGGGTACTCCTTATATTGCCAAAAATTGGGTAAATCACCATCACTGTAGTACTGAAATTGAAGAAGTGTTTCTTCTTTATATCAAATACACATGCTTATGAATTCACATGTGTCATTAAAAACATCTTTCTTGCTTCTAACTTCTAATGTTGAGCAGATAATTGTAGTACAGAGAGTGACAAACAAATACTAATGGAATGAAGTTAATTTATAGATAGTAAGATGGTGCTTGGAAATAAAACTTTCTTCTAAATTGTTTTGCTATAGCTAGTTCTTTTAGATGAATCATTCAAGAACTGTATCCACGTTGTTATAAGAAGCATGTCTATAAGAAACTTGAAGCTAACTACCGGAGAAATTAGAAATCATTTACGAAACAGGCAACCTGAGTCTTACAGTTTTACTTTCAAGTTGGTTCATCTCTACAATAAACTATTTATACCAAACTTAGTCATTTAAAACAGATCTGTTAGAAAGTTGTTTTTGCAAGAAGAATTTTGATCAAATAAATAATTCACAGAAGCTGAGTATTCTATTTCTTGTACCACTGTTGCCTAACCTGGGACGCTATCATTACTAGAAATACCAAATAAGAAAGAAAAATTGAAAGAAAACCTGAGGCTAAATTTGACAGCATATTAGGAAATTTCCAGGCTGAAGGCAGAAATGTTGTTTCTTAGATAGAAAGGCATGTAATATGCTTAAAAATATTTAAGATTAAAAGTAGGACAGCACGAAACTCTTTCTATATATGTATCAAATAGGTGGGAGTAAAAATAGACAGATTTCTGACACACTAAGGCTTTTTGAGCCTACGCTCTAATTAGAGTGTGACTTTACAACTGTAAAGTTACTCTATGTTTCTATATAGCTATACACAGATGGAATATCAAAAATTAGTAACTGAGGATAGTTGTGGAATCAGTTGAAATACATCTTACAAAATTACATTGGTCGTTTTATCTCTCTAATTCTCATCAAGCTTACTATTGCCGAGAAACTTTGGTAAT
>WIPJ01001340.1:175687-208735 GCA_018155075.1 Cassiopea andromeda
TATATATATATATATATATATATATATAGGGTATCATCTGATTCAAAACAATATATACGGGTATCATATCGATTGAAATAAAACATCTCTGGTGCAGATCATCAATTTTATTGCCAATGCATAATTGCAATTAGTTAACAACAGATTTCAATTTAAATGTTTAAAAGATAGCAAAAACGTATAGATGATAAATGCTTTCTGCAAAACTTACCAGAATATTATCGAAGAGCAAGATCTTTGAATACGTTTTGTAGCTACCTTTATTTGCAAGATTGTTTGCAAGTTCTCTACTGCTATCCATAATGACATTTATACATGGATCAATACCTAAGAAAGAATTCAAAAATTGAAAATCACAAATACAATTTCCGGATGCATAATCTTTAATCCTATTGAGCTTTTTGCAAAAAGTATATGACATCGACTTGGTTGGGTTGAGCAAAGCAGCTCTAATTTCAGCAATAGGAAAATTTTTCTACGTAGTGTAGCATTACATTCTTCAACTTGGACCTGGTCATAATTTTTTAAGCAGTCCTCCTACAAACTATAGTAAATTATTTCTGTCTTATCCTTCATAGACTTTTGATGTCAATCACACTATTTGTTGCTCTTTTGGCATTGCCTCGTCACTTCTCATAGGTTACTGTTCCCAATTTTAAAAACATGGTATGATTTACAGAGTTTCACTGAAAATTGGCAAAATGATGTAACTTTCAAACAAACAGGAAGTAGTAAGCAATAGCTGGAAGAGAATTACTTTTTCAGCCTCTTCACCAATGGCGTATTAAGGTAATATAAATGCAAATATCCTTAACTAACAGAGACTTATAAGAGAATGAGCTTTAATATGATATACTGCTTACTATTTTTTTGAGAAAGCTTATGACAAAGCAAATGCCATCAATTTGGAAAATGCCGAAGCTTTGTCCCGATTAATTACTCAGCTGATGAATGGTGCTACAGTTCAAAGAAAATTTACTCTGTATAATGAATTTTGTCAGGTGTAGGAGAAATCTAGAAATTTATTGTATGACAAGTAGTGAATCATGGAGATATGAAAATTTTTTTTTGCCAAAACTTGATGAAAATCCGACCAGTGACCTGTCTGGTTCATGTTCAAATAAATGACCGGAAATGCTTAATTATGTTGCACAAGCATAAACGTAGTCAGTGACAATGTAAATTTGACATAAAACTTAGAATTCCACTACATAAAGCTGTATAGTCACCGCAGAACTCTACCAAGTTCTCTCAAAGGAATTATTTCCCAGTAAGCACTTTCAAATTGATTATAGGGAAAGTTAAGCAAGAATCTGGGATCACATAAGAAAAACTGGTCATGTTTGCACACTAGATGATAAGGAGAACTGACAAATCTTTTGATATTTTCAGCAAAACAGCAAAGAAGGCCATCTACTAGCAAAGTTTCTTTGAGACACTTTCGTCATCTCAATGAGTAGGGGATTAATTTCTTAGTAATATAAATAGTTCTCTTTTGAACCTTGCATAAATGTAGTGGTAGACTGTCGTTGACGACATTCCTAAAACTGAACGATTTTCAACGACCAACAGCGACTATTTGGCAACAGCGCAGTACTGTTTCATAATCACGTTATGGACAATGAATTCCTGATTCATTGAGGGTAGCTGAAATAGAAACATATTCTGCAACCAGCAGAGACTGAGAAAGCGTCAACGACCCAAATATTTTAATAAATATATACTAGCGTAAATTAAAGACTGCTCAGCCAGGTATCTTTACAACCTTTGATTGTCCTTGAAGACCTTTCCTAAACTGAACGATAGTAAACGACGAACAGCGACTATATGGAAAAGATATAATACTCTCAATAATTTCATTGAGAACTGAGTCGTTAAGGGTTGCTGAGATAGAACTCATTTCTATCTCAGTGACTTACATTAACTGAGAAAGACTACTTTGAAGGTTATATAAACCAAATTAGTGAGATTTACTAACATCATACATGATCCTAGGAGTTGTAGTCTAGCAAAGCACAAATAGGGGGGATCCAGAGCTGTGCTTCGGGGGGGGGCTTAATTGTCTTTTCCATGTAAGTGCTTCTTAACACTCTTGTTTGCTATAGTAAACATTGCCATTTGGGGGCCCAAGACCCCCAGCCCCCTGAACCCGACCTTGAACACAAGCAGCCTGCTTCTTCATACTCTTCTTAACTAGCAATATGTATTATAGTTCTGTCCACGAAAGCTCTACATTAATATTTGGTAAAGCCATCTGTATCAAATAGATTTTATAGGAAAAACGCATTTACCTTGGCATAGTGCGATTGTAATGGTTTCATGCAATTGAACGAATCCAGATTTGTTCTGCATCTCATACATATAAAACTAAAATGCAATATCAACATTGTTTCAATTTAATCTTTACAGTTATGATATGATCAAGTTGAATATTGTTATCTCCTCTACGAGACAAGAGACCAATGGTAGATTAAATGTGTTTATATGGCAGATAGCACCCTGATGCTACAAATATTGTCTTCTATTAAAGTTTCATATTGTCCTAGAAAACAAACCTTCCTATCGGGACTAACCGAAAAGGCATCTAAAGAATTTGTTGGAATTGTCTTATGGACGCGACAGTTTCAATTAAATTAGGTTTACAAAATCATGCTGAAATAGTTTAGTAACAGTTTAGTGATAGTTTAGTAACAGTTAGATTGATATCCTGGGTAATAAACCTTTGAACCCTCTAAAAGATTGTAGACTTGATTCATTACCGGGAAAGCAAGGAGATCATTAGAGATGTGGAAATAGCTACAGCTGTATAGTATATATAGAATAGTATATGTAGATAAATATAAATATATATGTATAATTATATCTACATGTATATATTTTACATATATAATATATATAGTATACATATTAAATATATATTATATATATATATCATATATATATACATATATATAGATAAATATACATACATATAAATATATATATATATAAATATATAATTGTATATATACATATATTGCATATATAATATATATATATTATATATATATACATATATATATAAATTTACATATATATATACATATATATTATATATATATATATATATATATATATTTATATATATATATATAATCTATAGAATGAAAACAAAATATTAGCTAGTCATATGCAATACAGTTTACATACAACTCCATCCCTAAGTCCTCTTAGAGGCACCCCCAAGCCCCAAATAATTGGGGGAATGGAGGTAAAATCGAGAAAAAAGAAAAGTTGATGCAAACTTCCATATTCTTATAAGGGATATCTTGGATAACTAGGAACTGCTTAGCTGTATAGGACAAGTACATTATCGTACTGAATACAAAAGGTTATATTAAATGAATATATTGTCTAGTTTGGAGCAAACTGAACAAAATAAATTATAAAACGCGAATTTTAAACTTTGCATCTCAAATGAAAAGAATCCTGCATTTGGATGCATGATAAATAATGAAGATTAATGACCTTCCAACTGTTCTCTCTCAGCTTATTTATCTATTTTTATCATTATCTTGCAAGTCGCATTGCCTGCAGATAAGTATCAGCCTCTTGTAAAAAATTTTGACCTTCGGAATATAGACGATGTTGAATGTACTTTGCTTTTTTGGCAATATACGTCAGAGGAAGAAATAAACTTAAAGTGGTTTTCATTCCACATTTTAATTTGCGCTTTGATTTGTCCCATTCATCTCAGATATTGATTTCAAATTGACATTTGTTTTTTATTCAAAACTCTTCTCAAGTAATTCAATTCAGTCTTGAATCAGGATGTAAATTTGATTGGCTTTAATTCTGATTTTGCATTTTGACATATGGCAACAGGTCTATCTGTAAACAAATCCCTACGCCTGATAGACCATGAATACGAATAGCACTGTGACTCTGCCATTTCGCAATGCTTATTGTAAGGCCCAGACAGTCTAAACAATTTTTGCAGCTACTATATAAAGCGGGTCAGATGATACGTATTAAGACAATACATAAAGAGAACGAGTTTATTCTCGAAATTCAAATAATGTGATCTTCTAGCTTGCCAGTCATTTCAAATGTTTATTCAAATATTTCATAATTTACTTTCAATACAGCTTTATTTGAAACTAGGTATGTAGCTTGCAAGAAAAATTTATACTTTGGTAACTTCATACCTTCAGTAAGCTTTGGAACTCCATTCATGTAAACATGCACAAGCCCAAAGCAATAAATCCTCAATTAATTAATTGCCTATTTAACTAATTAATCCTTCCAAGCGTTGTTGTCAAATGAAGATGGCTCTATGAGTTACTGCGTGGAACATAACCCATGATTTTATAAATTACAAGCATTCAACTGTTATGTCTTCAGTGAAATAGGACGATAAATAAAGATGAAGATTAGATTATATCTAATCTATATAGTAAAGATATTACATATTATTATTATTACATATTATTATTATTACATATTATGTATTACATATTATTATTACGGGCGTATAGTAAAGATGTACAACCTTGCTGTCAATTGTTGGTGAGTTTATGAAGCTTCCTAATGCATCTGATAGGCCATTTCCAATGTTAATGAAAAGTGTTGGGACAGTTTTTTCAAAGTATTCGCCCGTTGATACGAATCTGATGTCATCTCTGTTATCTCCCATTAAGATCTTCAAACAAGGTACCTTGTCTGGAAATGATTATCATAAACCGTATGAATCAATAAAAAAGTCAGATTTCATTACAACTACACATGAATCTTGCTAAACTGGCAAAAGGTATTAATTTCTACAATTGGTTGTATCTCAGTCAAAGTGACTACTCTAGAACCAGTTAAATTTACGTTTAATAGCAAACTTTGTAATATCAGACAATGGAACAAATACTCTTTTTCAGTAAATAGAAAAAAGTCTACTCACACTCAGAGAAAAATAGCTGCTGCATAGCAAGGAGATACCTCCTTATATCATCGTCTGATGCATTTTTCAGGAGTACTATGTACTTGATGCAATCATAAACATTTAAACCACCCTTGATAACTGCTTGACACACTGAGCCAAACTATATGAATACAGGAACTAAAGTTAAAGACATAATTAGACTAAATACCAAAGGGTAAAATCGCATATGTTAATGCAGACATTTGTATAGCTATACAGTGTTGCTTGCCATTGCTTTTTGCTTGATGTTGCATCATTTGAATTTGCATTTGGTCTGTTTGGTTGTCTAAAATTATGTTTGTGGTTTCTATGTAATTTTTGAAACTCAGCTGAAATCCTTAGTGGATGTTTGAAGGCGATAGGTTTCAGGAAAGTGTGAGAACTTTTCGTATTCCCACATTTACTAAGACTTTCCATTTGTAGAGATAAAAATTTCAGTTATTTCGCTAATGTATTTTTGACTCCTATTCCATTACTAGTAAACAGTCATACAGTATAATAGTGTTGCCTTCGCTCTTAGGTAAGACTCTTCACCATTGGCTTCCTTGCACCTCTAGAAAGATGACTGAAGAAGCAAAATAAAACCATATCTTTAATATGTCCAATGACAGCATCGGTAAAATTGCAATTTGTTTGGCTATAATAAAAGCCAGAAGTGGGGAAAATGTTGGCCTTTTGACAGTATTTGTTCGGGATGTGTGCGTGCAATGTCTTGAATCATTTTTCGAAGCCAGAGCTGTGCATGTAAGGGCTAGTTCTTGGCGGAAGCATTGCCCAACGAACTCAGGTATCGCGATCCCGCCCGTAAAAACAGAAATATCACAAATTAACACTGATACTCTAATCGGAAGTGCAAAAATATAACGTAGGTGCATAAGATTGCATTTGATATGATCTTTTTCCTTCTTTGTTCTCCTTTTGCATTTTGTATGCAATAACTCTCTTTATGTAGACTACGGCGCTTGGCCCATCTATTTATTTGTTCAAAAACTCAGATGCGAAGCTAATGTTTTGGACGCTAAAAATGCTTGTGGGAAGTCTAGAAGCAATGAATTTTGCATCTCCAGCCAGAGCTAGTCGCAGATAATCAATCTCATTAAAGGACTAAACCCTGTATTCCTTGCAACATACACGAGCTTAAAAGACTTCGAAAATCTTCCCTTTACAATAACAGCTCTCACAGAAAGACGAAGGAACCCAAAGTATCCACTCTCTTATCACAACAACAAGTTTCCATCAAGCCATTGCTATTAAAATTGTATACACTAGAATTACTTGTACAAATAGGGAAATCTCTGCTCTATCCTTCAAATATTGATATTTCAGTCTTCAAGAACAAAAAATAATTAGTTTTCAATGGTTTTTCCATCACCTCTTACACATAAAAAAATAACATTTCTACGCCTGCTCAGGTCATGCACATTCGAGGGTTTTCTTCCTTTCCAAACTTTTTTAATCATCTCCTTGGACAGTAAATTGTTTGATTGGATCGGATTGCAAGAGCGTTGAAAACAAAGATAAATCATAACGTTTTATCATGAATCATGTTAATTGTTAAGTTTAGAAATCAAGTAATGGACTATTTCCAAATCCCACATTTCTAAGATTTGCATCCTGTGTTATCTGTACAACAAGCCATTTATATGTCATACATCAACAAGAAATATGAACGGCATGTAAGGCAGAAAATTAAGACACAAACAGGCTAAACCTAAAAAGATAAGCTAGAAATTTCCATTTTTTAAGAAATCCTGTTTCACACATTACATTGGCTTAATCTGGTTTCCATTTCTGAAAGGAAATGCAAACAACTTAAACGACATTTAGGATGAATTTGAAGCTGGAATTGGAAAATACAATACAAGTAGTTGAAGGCTGAACGTAGAAATTCAAAGAAGATTGAATTGAGAGAGAGGGAAACCAGAGGGAGAATAGGGCTTATTATCACCAAGCTAGATACCTATAGTTTTCCCGCCTCAAACTTGACTGCAGAATTCAAGACGAATACTGATTGCACCAGCGAATCTGTACTTCCAAGATTTGCGGGTCCTCAATTTTCCCCTAATCAATAAATGCTAATTTAAGGCTTTTGACATATTATCACAATAATTTATAGTTAAGCTGAGAGAATAGTTTGAAAATTTATGTTATTGAATAATTGATGGCATGAGTCCCTCTGCTCCTCCCCCTTCTCTACTAACTTGTATCTTACCTCTGTGAAGCCTTCTATGAATTTGAACTGTCTATCCGAACAAACGCATATTGTATCCATGCCTTGGTTGATCATATTTGTCTTAATCAATCCATTCACTAGATACATTGCGCCTTTGCATGGGGTCTGCAAATAGCAATATTATGCAGATTTAGTCATGCAACCACTTTTGATGACATAGAGATGGTATATGCTACTGAAAAGTTCCAAAATATAACTCTAGTGCAAATTAATTGTTTGCAAATTTTGTTGAATGTAATCAAAATTGTTTGACTCTTTTTGTATATTTCTATAAGTTGTTTAGCCCTTGCCATGCTCTGGTAGATGAATTAGGTCAATAGAAAAAATATGGTGCCTAAATTTATAGTTGTTTTAGTCAGATCTAGTAAGATATTCTCACACTTTTCCTGACTTACCATTTCTAACGCATTTCTCAAAATATCGGAATGCTCTTCACATAGATTGCTTGCTCCGTCAATGATAAATGCAGCAGCTGGCAAAGGCAATTTTCTTGCACAAACATTTTCAAATGCTCCTTTCAAAAATTTTTTCATTTGATTGCGGATACCTTCATTGCTACTCTGAGTCTTCAGTCTCATCAAGTTGAAAGTCTTGAGATTTGAAGAAAAAATTACATGTTATCATTAGAATTGTAGAGATACTAGCAATCGTATAAGTTTAATTACCATTTACATTGGATTTCACTAAGCAGCTTTCATATTGAAACTTGATAAATAATGAATAACATTTGAAATATAAACTCTTTGATTAATGAGCGCTGCAATTTTCATTTAACTGCTATTCAATTCAAGCATGAATTGACATTGCACTACTGTCGGCTAAGACAGAACATAACAGATAGATCCTTATCTGAAATTAAACTGAAACAACTGTCTTAAGCTCTTTTCTGCTGCAAATAGCATAAAGTCTTGCTATCGGATCTTCAATGCAATTGATTTCCATAAGATAGGCAGAATGTGGAACTTCTAGTGGTCACTGCTTGGTGCTAAAGCCCAATTGATATAAAAATGCACATAAATCATTCGATCATTATATAGTTACATATTTTTTAGCTTTAACTAGAGTTGAGACATGTATAAGCGAGCAAAGTATTTCTCACAACTTGTCACAATTATGAAATTTAAATAGAACATTAACTTAGGCCACCCCAACAAAAAAGTCAAGCTGCTGTAGACAGATTCTTAAAATTTGTCTTTGATTGTTTTATCAAGAAAGCTTGGTACTTTTTCCAAGATAAGATCATTTTTCAATCCTTACTGAGCTTTAAGGTGAAAGGAACACTTCTTTCGGTAAGTGCTTGGTGCATTGCATACCGCTATGAACACTTGTATCTACGGATGGTTACTCTATACAGGTTCAAAAATTTTCCCTATTTCATCTTTTATTGGCTTTATCTTGTTACGTCATTGTTTATTGTTCTAATTCATGTCTCTTCATTAGATTCTTAGTATATTGTTTTTTATGAATCAGTTTAAAGGCAGCAAAAAACTGTTTGCAGAAATCTTTAAAAGACGATCGACAGCTCCATTGATACATAGCCTGCAAAGTACTAGTGTTGCAATCACCAGCTCTTTGATAACGTTCTTGGAATTTGCATCGTCATAATTAACCTTGCCTATTGGACAATAAATTTTTTCCAAGTGAAAATATGATCTCTTGCATAAAGAAGTGCTACATGTAGCATTATGATTTAGGTGGCCTTTTACTGTACTGAGTTTCATTATGTTCTTATTTTGTTTCCTAACATGCTCTTGAAAATTCTTGTGTAAATTTGCATTAGGTAGGTTTCATGAAGGCATGCACCAACAATTCATGTTTTGTGTTTCTTTAAAGCTCTAGGTCTAGACTAATATTTCAAGTATTCATGATAGCCATTATGTAAATCAAATGCTTTCCACTTTATATGGTACTCAGCTCACTTTAGTTTCTTTACTTGGATCCACTTGTAGCAATGTAACCTCTTGATTAACTTGCTTCTCTCTAATGAAATAATTTAAGTACTAATTAATTCCAAGTGGTATAATAATTTAAACTGGCATTATATTATCTAGCAAATTTACATCGAGCTCATAGATCTCAAAAGCTAGGTAGTTAATGAGCAGTCTATACATGATTCTTTTTCTGTGATTTTCGTAAAACTGTACTGTTATCTTTCCAAAAGAATGCAATTATGGCAAAAGTTTTACAAAAGGAAAGCATAGAATCTGATAAATGACATTATAAAATTAGACCAAAATAAGATGTGCAGCTATGTTTATCCTTGATCATAATACTTAAAATCTTTTGGAATCTTTATAGAAAAGGAAGCACCTGATCAAGTAGAGCTGGATGGCTATTAAAGCATAGAGAAGTTTCAATTGAAACACATCTCAGCTATACAGCTTCTTCAGTACCATTGAAATGTGCACTTGTGAGGAGAATTAATGAATGTGTTATTTTCTAGTATCTGGCTATTTTGTAATTGGTCTCAATAGGCAAACTGAGCTGACATTCTCTATAGAGTAATTAAGTACTATTATTTGTTTTCCTTCATAAATTCTCGCTTTCCTTTGTTTTCTTAATTTTTTTCTATCTCAATATCACCAATTTTTGCTGAAGAGAGAAAAATTACTTACGGTGCTCCTTCCTTTTGTGCAGCACGCTGCTTTCGTTTGAGATTTGGAGAAGAATTCAACATCAAGTCCTGAATTACAAAATTTGAAACATGAAGGTTTGCAATTACTTCTACACATTGCTTTCCTAAATAGTATCAGAGGATTCGCTCTAATTTTCCGAATTAATTGTTTCCACATAGTGCAGCTCCATGACCGAAAAAATTTGGGACAACTTATCAATCGAATGCATGCTGATAAATACAAGAGTTCATTTGTAATTAATGAAATCATTCGCAGAAACCCTCATTAGACTAACTAGACTTGAAATTTAGATGCACAAATATATTAATGTTTACTACAAAAATTTTATATGAATGTAGCAGAGGCAAAATGGATGTAAAAGTACATTATATTTTACATTGCTAACGTCATATAATGTTCTATTTATGTGAACTTACATAGCAATATATTTTATGTTATTAGAAAATACGTTGGACTGCTTTAGCATGTTAAATTTCCTGGATAAGCTATTATCATTAACTAGTTCGAATAACTTACAGAGCTTTGATAATTTTCACTTTGTCTATGTCCCTTCAAATTATCCATTTGTATCCTTTAATAAGATTCAATTGTAAATGAAAGGAATACTTTAGCAGAGTAATAACGTTCATAAGTATCTCTTGATATATCAAATTGACAAATCATAGCTATAATATTTTGAAATCTTGCCACACCTGTCACAAAATGATTCAATAGCGTGTACAAAGATCTGAAGCATTATGATATTCGAAGAAACGTTACTTTAGGCAGTGAGATTGACACAAGCTTTGTGTGTTTATTTTGATTCCTTACTAGAAATTTGCAATTTTTGATCTAGTTCAGCTATATAATCTGAAGTTAGAGTAGCACCATAGCAAGCTTGATAACTGACAAATAAATTTTACTTTCTATTACTAATTATCATTGCGATTGATTCATAATGCTACTTCCGCCTTACTTATTGAAACAAGTAATATTGGAATCTTGTTAAGAAGCATCTTTAATCTATAACATATCACACACTCTATCCAAAAATTCTTTAAAGACACAACGACTTGCCTTATTTCTGATACATCACTTTGTTCCTCTAAGTTTGAGTTAGGTATCTGCATGTAAAAAGAAAACAGAGTTTAAAATTAGTCTTCCCTAGGTATAGTGAAAGCCTTGTTATAAGATGTAAGCTTTTAGAATAAAATCATATAATCTAACATTGATCAAAGGGCACATAATAGCGTTACATATATCAAGGCTAGCTTACAAAATAACGATTTTGTGAATTGCCATCCTCTTCAATGACGTCAATTGTATGGAACCTAAGATAGAAATAATTAGCTAATTTTCAATTTAGAGATATATGCTCAAATTATCTCTAGTATAAGTGATGATTGTAAAATATAAAGGAAATGCTTCTCAACAGATAGAGCAATCCATTCAAATTCAGCTGATTAAAAAGAAAATTTTTATCTTCCTGTCAACGATACAGTGATAGAAAAGTGATTTATGAATAGAATGACTGGTGATGATAATACAAAATGCTTTTAGATTTTTAACTACAACTTCTTGGATGTTACCTATTTTGACCTTTAACAACTGTCACAAGCCGCACCTGCAATTGGAAAATATTTTTTTATGTATAATAGTCTGGAAAAAGCTGAGAGATTACCATGCAAACGTTAGATTTTTGTTTGAATATTTTTAGAAAAAGTACCATAGCAAATAAAATTTCAGGTGCAACTGTAATTAATGAGCTTATTAAAGCATTTAAAGTTTTCATAAAAGTGCCTTGGAAACCACCTTGGAATGACATTTGATAGTGCTTACATGTGTGACAGTGCTAGCTCAATAGTATGATAGTATGATAGTGTTTGATGGTGTGTGATAGTGTGTGATAGTGTGATAGTGTGATAGTGTGTGATAGTGTGTGATAGGGTGTGATAGTGAGATAGTGTGTGATAGTGCGATACTGTTTTGTAGGGTGTGATAGTATGTGATACGGTATGATAGTGTTAGTAGTGTGATTGTGTTAAATGAACCAATAAATCTGGAAGATTTGCCTTTAAATACAATATGAGTATGAAATAATGCATTTAGATGTTGAGGTGGATAATTAGATGTTACATCTTCTGCAACACTCCCAACAAGCATGATTTTATTCTTTTCTAAAAATTTTGATTTGAGTTGCACATGTCAGTACGCACAGGATCAAATACCCATCATGTAATCCTAATACATCACAGCTGTACGATGCTTGCCTACAAAGAAGCTTTAGGTAACTTTGGAATATTTAGGTCTTTTGGATCATAACAGAATAAAAGTCATGTACCCAGCCTGGAATCTTCTCGTTGCTGGGCTGAAATTCTGCTATAGGACATAAGCAACAGCCAATTTTTTTCAGGTTGCTGGATAATTTTCATAAGATATCTTTTGTTAAAGAATTAGCTTAACGCTGTTACAATTACTTGCATTTCGTGTTAGAGGTTTAGAAGATCAGAAGTTGTCTGCTGTTCCTGGCCTCAATACTAAGAATTAAGTTAATTTTTGCAATATAATTCAAAACTGCTGGAATTTATAAAGCTCACAGTTCATCATTGCCTTAATTGTAAAGCAAAGTAACAAGACCAAATTCAAGGATTTCGATTGAATGCATGGGGATAGGTCACTCACAAACTTAAAAACAAGTTGTTATTTGTGAAGTAAAATCTATTTAATTTGCCCAAGTAAAGAACTTCTTGTACATTGCATCTCTTCAAAAGACCACAAGGGCATAGACAGAGTGGGATGGAAAGTGCAGAATTGCTTTCAGCAACTGCTAAGGGTAGTAATGTCGATGGAGACTCTTATATTTCATGAATCTTCAACGGAATGAAGCTATTGTATTAGTACAACTGAGGAATGGGAGGAAGAGACACATTCTGTTATTACTGGGCCTAGCATTCATGCACATGCGGAGTGCAACGCAAATATTAAGTGAAATCAAGCTGGATTAGCCAATAATATGAAAAACGAAAACAGCTTTATGGATTTTCTGTAGAGCGTACTTCAGAGAATTATTGGCTACACAAGCCGTACTATCCCTATTTTCCACGGATCTGCAAATCATCTACCTCTTCTCCCCTTAAGCCATCTCTTTCGAATCAATTGATTGTCCACTTTGATATATTTTCTCAACGTAGATCTCAAGTGAAACCTTTATTCCAAATTTGACGTAAGGCTTATTTTCTTCTTTAAATTGTCATAAAACATGCAGTAAGTTACCGTAGTTATATGCTGAAACCTGAAGTATCAGAAGCTACTTCCATGTCTCTGCTTCTATAGGGGATTGTCTATATTAATTTCTATAAGCATTATTAGAAGGAAGAACAGCCTGCATTGAAGAAAACCCAATGTTAAAGCAATGTTGAGCTTTGAGGGCAAAGGCTCCTTTGACGCATTTAAGTAACATTTATAATTGAAGCCATAGTATGTCCCTAACATTTTTGTATCTCCAATTCACATCATTAACTAAAGCAAGGGATTAATGCTTCCATTCAGTCACACTTAACTTCCGAATCAAACCTAGCCAATCATCGAAAAATATAAACTCATCATTAAATTAAATGAGAGTAGCCCATGGGTCCATTGACTTTTTCGAGTAATAATCAAAAGTGTCATTACGGGGTTGTGTATGTGGGAAAGATGAGCATAATTTAAGAACTTTAGGCAATCATTTTCCATTAAATTACAAGAATTCAAGATCTAAGCTTAATGCAAAAAGAGCCATGGTCATGAGGCTGCATAGTTCTATCTAACAATGTTACAACATTTGATAAATGGATTTAATTCATGACCAAGCTTTCCAAGCATTAACTTTACATTCTCCATAATTTTCAAGATAATATTTGTTTACATATGTGAGTCATTCTCTTATATACTTAGACCCAAAATATAAACGCCTTAACTGAATTTTTGTGCTTTCAAAAAATATTTATATAACAGCTCACGATTACAAACCTCTTCTTCGCGATCATCAGCCATTTTAGGTGAACATATGTAGATCTCCAATCACTATCTATTTCCTGTAGATGAAATAGTATCGAATTAACAAGACACAATGAGTCATATTTGAATAATGTAATCAGAATGTATATCAGCAAGGTATAATAGGTTAAGTTCAATGAATTGTCAACTGAAAATCTATAATCAAACATTCAAATATTTGAAGAACTTTTTTTGAAGATGCAACAAGATGTTTGTTGATGCAATTCATAAAATCCTATGAATGTCATTGGAATGTCTTTTGGACAATCATAAGAATATGTAAGAAGTACTAGAAAAAGCCAAACTTTCCTCCTCCATTCTGCAACATTGCAGCCGAAAATTACGTTCAATGCGTCCACTTATTGGTCCAGCTATGCTAGCATTCCAGGACAATTTTAGCAAGTTGAAATTCCTGCCCTTGCCATGTAAACTTGGGATTTAATACACGTCGTACATGATTATCGGAGGTTAAGCAAACAAAAACTCAATCAAATAGTCTTCAGTGCTTTACGGAGGAGAGATTGAGAAACTGCGGTGCAATCAATAGAAGCATTTTTGCTAAAAGGACATATCAAACTTACATTGTCAATTTCACTGACTGATCGATGCTACGTAATACAGTCAATATGATCATTGTGACTTCCTTATCGATAGGAGAGGGAGTATAACATCATTTTTGCAATATAAGATAGCATATTTTGAATTCGTGGGTTTATTTAGTGATTTGAATTAGTGATATATTAAGTGGAAAAATTGAGACGAATAGTACTTTTACTAACATTTGATCAACACATGTCTCATAAGAAATGAGCTGATACGAAGCCCCTAACTCTTTTTCTTAGGACAAAAATAACCGCAAAGAATTGAAAATCTACGTCATTTTTATAACTTTTTCAGAGCTTTTTTTTAGTTCTTGCATTGGTTATGAGGCTTTTGGATTAAAATACTGCGCAGAAAGATGAAAAGGTGTTGTGTCGATACGTGGAATATGCTAAATGAGTAATGGAAAGTGATTAAATTGTGCGCTACCTACATTCTTTCTGGTCCCTTACTATTTCTTTGACATCAAAGTAGTGCATGCATAACGAGTAGCTAATTGAAGCCAACTATTTACAAGTAAAATGCATATTTGGTTTGTTTGATTTACAATGGTACAATGGTGTACAAAGCCTTTGCATACGTATTTACTATGAGTAGCCTTAGTTTGCATAGCTTTCACACACATTCCTTAGATTTACGACATTTAAACCATCTCTCAAAAGCTGTTAATTTGCTTATTCAAGAATTGCTTTCCAAAGGGTAATTATATGGGTAGGTAAATCGCATAGAGCGTTGTCTTGCTCATAAAGAAATAGCTGGTCACCATTGTTGCAATATTTTGAGATACTTCTTCAGTCATTCTCAACTTTCGATGTAGAAAGCATAAAGTCAATATCTTCAGACTAATAACAATAGATGCTTTGCAGTCTCGTAAGCATATTCCACATGCTTCTTCATAGGATTTGGAAAATAATCACTCTCCTTTATGAAGAGGTTTTTCGGGAATATCCGAGATGAAAAAATTAGCCAATAGTTCTTCCATCTAAAATTAAGATCTAGCATTGGAATGGAAAAGAATGAACTTTATAGTATTAAATTTACAGAATGTATAGTATACGCCGGGTAACCTGGATTTACGGATAGTCTGGATTTTTTCAATACTTCCAAAATTTACATTGTAAATAATGCTGGACAGATATGAAAGCTTGATTTTGATGATTGATGTTAATATACTGATGCATTATCATCAACGAAACATTGTCTAACAGGGGAAAATGTAAGTTAAATGTAGCGGAAATGAAAGCCAACGACCCCAGGCCTTAGACCATGCAGCTTAAGTAACATGAGCAACTCTTCTTGCTATGCTTGAATCTGTTTTTCCAGCTCACACTCTGCTTTTATTTTTTCATCTGCTACAGAAAATTTTGCTAAAGGTTTGTAGTGAAACGAACTAGAAGTGTTTTCTACGCAATATCTATTTGATGGGATAATGTGTCAAGACTTTGCAACTGCTTTAAATGTCATATGATATTGTTTCCTTTCTTATCTTTTCATCATTAAAAGTATCTTTGCATTGTATATGCCAATTAATTGAAAATAGAGGACATCTTTCCTCAATCCCTAGGTGTATTTCGTTATATGTTCCCATGTGATGGGAAATTCATGCTTCTAATAGCGTCAGTAGAAAAACGATACAGCAGGAGATGTCTCTATAAAGTACGTTATGAGGCAATGTTCTCAAATATTTAATTAACACACTTCGAGAAAGATTTAGTGGAAGTGTCAACTTTTGGCATTTATTTTGTTATCATATAAAAAATGAGAGTAAACTACATGCAGAAGCTAACAGGCTTTCAGCTAGACTTGGAGCTGAACGCAAAGTTAACCACTTAACGGGTAGGTATTGAACATTACCATCTTATGATTTAAATAACTATATTCAAACTAACCAATCATAATTAGGAAAAACAAAGAAGATGTGTGTGTGCTTGAAAATATGAAAAGAAACATATTATTTATACAGTACGACAGTGCATACAAGGAGAGACAGGTAAGGAGTTTGCACCTTCCTTGCAATATAAATGTGCTGCCTATGGGAACCTATGCCTATGAAGATTTAAATGCGTTTTCGGCAATTTCATAGCTTGGACTTCCAAATTCCTAAAGCCAATCTGAAAGGGGATGATATTAAATCTTTTGCTTTCTTCACTGTCTGTGCATTAGTAGTAATTGGTAAATCATATGGTCTATACACGTGCCATCTATGAATGCAAGCTAAAGTCAAAGGGTGAAATGTGTTAACTAAATGAATGAGCAAAGAAGTGCTACCGCAGAAGGAGAGTTTAAAACATGCGTACCATCACATGTTTGTCCAATTGCAAATAGGTGTCGTTCTCACAAGACTCATTCATCATTGCTAAATGAATTTTGAAAGCTCTGGACCAGTCAACAAAACGGGTACGATTCAACCGAAAACCTTTTAGTTGAATACGAAAGTCAATTAGGAAGCGACAGAAATTTAGTGCTACGGCATATGGCTTTCCTCTATCAGCGATTGCTAGATTACAGCTCAATCTCTTCTGGTTCTTCTACGTAAACAGCTAATTCATGAAAGATCAAAAGATGCGGGTGGTTATTGTAGAAGGCGTAGCTTGCAAAAGATCCATTAAGTATGCATAACTGAGTCTCAAAATTGAAATGGCAAGTACATAGTGCAATAAAGAGGTAATTATCGTTTTGATGTGGCTGGTTAGTCTTCCAGTAACCCCTTGGAAATTGGGTTGCTGATCCTATAAATTACAGTAACCCCATAAATTACAATTATTCTTTCAGTAACCCCATAAATTACAAGTATTCTTACACTCAACTTTTGTAAGGTATAAATCAAAATGCCTTTCCACTGGTAACGAGATAAAAAAGTCTACCGTAATTGCAGGAAGATCTTTTCAGAATAGAATAGAGGTGCACCCAGGATACAACTTGTGGGGATCAGTGGGTGCCAAACTGAGAATATCCTCTCTGACCACACCTTTCACCGTCTTTCAAATGCAAAGGATGAGTTATTTTTAAAGAATTCTATGAGCGTCACATCAAGTAAATATATGGATCTGAACTGCATGTTTCTTTGTTATGTATCTTTGGTGGAAATATTAAAAATCATCTAGAAAAGAGAGCATTGAATGCCAATTTTCCATGAAAGTCGTGAACTTTAGTGAACCATAATCATAATTATCATTGAATAGACCAAGAAAGCAAACGCGATTCAGTCAGGAATCTGGAAAAATCAATACTTCAGTTATACTTCCAAATGCTTATAAGAAATAATATTTATCATAAAACTGTTTATAGTGATGGGAATGCGTAACAAAAGCACATCCTGATGTTGTATTAAAAAATTCATTCACTTTTCCACAATAGTACATATACGGATATGTTAAGGGCCTTTTGTCGTGTAGCTTGAGAGCACTTGAATATAGCCGACAGGAGTATAATTTGACTCTTCTCAACATTTTTTGCCGTTTGGAAGCATTGCTATTTTTATGAATGAAATGCCACTAATTCAGACATGAAGCTTCAATGTCTGCCAAAAGCCCTTGGAACGCCCATACAGTGCTACAATTTTCCACTCCCGTTCCTATTTTCGCTGCAGAAATGGTAATTAAGAGCCCCCTTCCCCTTGCATACAATGTTGAGTCGATAACTGAAACCTTTACCTATATGGAAAGACATCAGTCAAACAACATTATGGTAAGGGAAGCCGATTTTGTAGTTCATCTACAGCATAAATCACAGGAAGTGCTCAAAGACTTTTGGCAGACATTGTATTTGCAACTGCACATAAATGTGATGGTACGCATGTTTTAAAATCTTTGTCTGCGATAGCAATTCTATGCTTATTCAATTAGATAACACATTGCACCTTTTGTCCTTTGCTTCGATACATAGGTGGCACCTGTACATAACATATGGTTGATCAATTACTATTTATGCACTGACAGTGAGCGTGGCCAGAAACTTTACTTATCAGCTCCTTTCAGATCGGCTTTAGGAATTTGGAAGTCCAAACTATGAAAATGCCAAAAACGCATTTAAATCTTCATAGGCATAGGTTCCCATAGGCAGCACATTTATATTGCAAGGAAGGTGCAAACTCCTTACCTGTCTCTCCTTGTATGCACTGTCGTACTGTATAAATAATATGTTTCTTTTCATATTTTCAAGCACACACACATCTTCTTTGTTTTTCCTAATTATGATTGGTTAGTTTGAATATAGTTATTTAAATCATAAGATGGTAATGTTCAATACCTACCCGTTAAGTGGTTAACTTTGCGTTCAGCTCCAAGTCTAGCTGAAAGCCCGTTAGCTTCTGTATGTAGTTTACTCTCATTTTTTATATGATAACAAAATAAATGCCAAAAGTTGACACTTCCACTCAATCTTTCCCGAAGTGTGTTAAATAAATATTTGAGAACATTGCCTTGTAACGTACTTTATAGAGACATCTCCTGCTGTATCGTTTTTCTACTGACGCTATTAGAAGCATGAATTTCCCATCACATGGGAACATATAACGAAATACATCTAGGGATTGAGGACAGATATCCTCTATTTTCAATTAATTAGTATATACATTGCAAAGATACTTTTAAAGATGAAAAGATGAGAAAAGAAACAATATCATATGACATAAAATGCAGTTGCAAAGTTTTATCATATTACCCCATCGAATAGATATTGCGTAGAAAACACTTCTAGTTCGTTTCACTACAAACCTTTAGCAACGTTTCTGTAGCAGATGAAAACATAAAAGCAGACTGCCAGGTGGAAAACAAGATTCAAGCATTCATTCCCGCTACATTTAAACTAAAGTTTCCGTGTTAGACAATGTTTCTTTGATGATAATGCATCAGTGTATTAACATCAATCATCGAAATCAAGCTCTCATATCTGTCCAGCACTATTTACAATGTAAATTTTGGGAGTATTGAAAAACTCCAGATTATCCACAAATCCAGGTTACCCGGCGTATACTGTACATTCTGTAAAATTAATAATATAAATGAATAGCTAGCGGAATATCCTTTTAAGTGCATTCTTTTCCATTCAAATGCTAGATTTTAATTTTAGATGGAAGAACTATTGGCTAATTTTTTCATCTCGGATATTCCCGAAAAACCTCTCCATAAAGGAGAGTGATTATTTTCCAAATCCTATTAAGAAGCATATGGAATATGCTTACGAGACTGCAAAGCATCTATTGTTATTAGTCTGAAGATATTGATTTTATGCTTTCTACATCGAAAGCTGAGAATGTCTAAAGAAGCATCTCAAAATTAACAAGACAACACCCAAGCGAACTACTCATATAATTCCTTAAAAGTCAGAATTCTCAGGAAATTGTGTGAAAGCTATGCAAACCAAGGCTACTCATAGTAAATGCTTATGCAAAAACTTTATACACCATTGCACCATACTGCGTTTCCATATTATTATACGTATCATAATACGTTGTAAGATTCTATTGTACGATGTAAATCAAACAAACTGTATATACATTACATTTTCAAACAGTTCGCTCCAATTTGCTACTCGTTATGTACGCGCCACTTGTATGTCAAACACATAGCAGGGGACCAGACAGAAAGTAGGTAGCGCAAAATCTAATCACTTTCCACTACTCACTTAGCATATTCCACGTATCGATAAAACATCTTTTCAGCTTTCTGCGCAGTATTTTAATCCAAAAGCCTCATAACCAATGCAAGAACTATAAAAAGGCTTTGAAAAGGTTATAATAAGGTAGATTTTTATTTCTTTGCGTTTACTTTTTGGCCTAAGAAGAAGAGTTATGGGCTTCTTATCAGCTCATTTCTTATGAGAGGTGTATTGCTCAACTGTTAGCAAAAATACTATTCGTCTCAAATTTTTCCACTTAATATATCACTAATTCAAATCACTAAATAAACTTACGAATTCAAAATATGCTACCTTATATAGCAAAAGTGATTTATACACCCTCTCCTATCGATAAGGAAGTCACAATGATCATATTGACTGTATTACTTAGAATCGTTCAGTCAGTGAAATTATCAATGTAAGTGTAATATGTCCTTTTAGCAAAAATGCTTGTATTGCATTTTTGGTCATCATCCAACACCCGTGAAGCTCAACGTCTCTCCTAATTGTTAGATGCTTTGAACTTGTCCAACCCCACCGCAGTTGTTTCTCAATCTCTCCTCCGTAAACTCTGAAGATTATTTGATTGAGTTTTTGTTTGCTTAGCCTCCGATAATCATGTACCACTTGTATTCAAACCGAAGGTTAAATAGCAAGGACAGGAATTTCAACTTGCTAAAATTGTCCTGGAATGCTAGCACATTTTTGGACCAATAAGTGGAAGCATGGAAAGTAATATTCGACTGTAATGTTGCAGAATCGAGGAGGAAAGTTTGGCTTTTTCTAGTACTTCTTACATATTCTTATGATTGTCCTAAAGATTTTCCAGTGACATTCATAGGATTTTATGAATTGCATCAACAAACATCTTCTTGCATGTTCAAATAAAGTTCTTCAAAGACCCTATGAATGTTTGATTATAGATTTTCAGTTGACAGTTCATTGTACTTAAACTATTATACCTTATCTGAAAAAACTCTCAGCTGATAGCATTTAAAGCAGATCATTCTGATTGTATGTTTTAAGTATGATTCATTTGTTGTTCATTGTTTGTTAATGTTTTCATTATGGGCCATTGGGTAATAAGCAATGCAAACGTCTAATGGCTTATCGTAACTTTCATACAGCAGGTAGATATTCAATGCCAGAATGCAATTCTCTCTTTTGTGCTCATTGTTTCAGAAAAGCGCTGTTGCTATAAGTATGTATTGAACTACCCTCTAGGTATGTATCTTTCACAGTTTCTATGCTTCACATACCTGAGTAGGTCACTGCCATGAACAATAAACACAACGTTCAACAAGGTCTCCAACCCATTACCCCACTGGTGAGAAGCATTGGCCTTAAAAAACATCTCCAAATAATGTGAATGATATAAAAGTATGTGTAAATTGTGCGTTTACCGCACAATAATGCTTAAATTTTAGACAAATGCACTTTCCTTGACATTCAACAGATTTTGAAAACTAAATCAAACCCAACATAAGATCGTCTTCTAAAAGTATGGACCTTTCAGTTCTGGAAGTAAAGAATATCATATGAAATCAGTTTAATTCAACATTCTTCAGTTCAAGGCTATCCTGTGCATATATTTTTATTCCATGCTCTTAAAGCAGATTAATTTAATTATCCTAAAACGTCTATTGATCATCACGTAGAGCGATTATGTAGAAATCAGTCCATTATATCAGTTGGTATTTTAATCGGTTGCCTAAATAGTAAGAAGAGACAATATATGCCTTCGCATACCAGAGATTGTGGTATCCAAGCATTAGATAACCTGCGCAACAGGGGTATATTTCTGATCAGGTAAGGGAAGCAAAGAAAAAGCGATTTTTCATAGTGAACACATCAGAAATATAATTATAAATAAATATATGTAATATATGTGATAGTATAAACCTCGTATGTTTGCTCTAACTACGAAGTTGGAAAAAGAACCCCTTGTCAAGTGGCTTCATTAATTACTAGTGCATGATGCAATTGAAAATAATAAACACGATAGGATCCATCTTTGGCTTATATATGCCAGGGTGATAATAGACAGACTTTTGCACAGTAACCCGGAAGTCCATTACATACATATTCAGCCTGCTGCCTATACATATATTTTCGCATAGAAATGTGCAAAGAGATGTAGTCTGTTGCCGTTTTGGTTTCATAATTTGCTAGACAGGTTAACTGGCTGTGTCACTTATGGATTAACATCCTTAATTTACAAAGCATCAATGAGAAAATATGACATCATAATTATCACAAAATTTAGCAGAGAAAAGGATTCGATGGAACCACCTGGCACTATCACAGCAAGATGTTTGAAATGAGGTTTCGTTCTTGGAATTGAAATCAGCACCTTCCACTACCCTATGTTTAGAAAATTTAATGCGTTTCTAGCTAACAGTTTGGGGAAAAACTTCAGGCAATGTCTGCCAAAAGTCTTGCAACACTTCCTGTGATTTACGCTGTAGAAGAACTAAAAAATTGCCTTCCACTTACAATGATGTTGTTTGAAAGTGATACGAATAGCACTGGAGGGAGGACTGATGTCTTTCCATATAGGTAAGGGTTTCGGCTATCGATTCAACATTGTATGAAGGGAGATGGGGGCTCACAATTTTCATTTCTGCAGCGAAAATAGGACGGGGGTGGAAAATTCCTAACACTGCATGGGTGTTCCAGGGACTTTTGGCAGACATCGTAGGTGTCATTTTCAAGGTACACTTTCGTCATTGCTAAATGAATTTTGAAAGCTCTGGATTATTCAACAAAACAGATACGATTCAATCGAAAACTTTCGGTTGAATGAGAAAGTCAATTAGGACGCGACAGAAATTTAATGCTATGGCACATGGCTTTCCCCTATCAACGATTGCTAGATTATAGCTCAATCTCTTCTGGTTCTTCTACGTAAACAGCCAATTCATGAAAGATCAAAAGATGCGGGTGGCTGTTGTAGAAGGCGTAGCTTGCAAAAGATCCATTAAGTATACATAACTGAGTCTCACCTTCCTTGCTTACAAGACGAAGATCAGAAGCGGCACTATCTAGAGTTTGAAAGATTATAGAAGCCGATGCTTGCTTTCCGGTCTGCAGATTTAGAAGTATCTTCGTTGTTAGATCTCTATCAAGAGGCTTTGTAGGGTGACATGCATTCAGGTAGCATTTCCGTATACAATAGAGATTTGAAAATCGATTTCTCATCAAGATATTGCTCGAAGCAGAGAGGAAAAAACTAGCCTCTTGAAAGCTAAGTAACCAAGAAAAAACACATACAAGTGAAGAGTTATGAATGGATAATGGAAAGGGAGACTTTTAAGAAGTAACAGATATTTGGTGTAGTACTATTACACAGTATTCATTGATATGTAAGGTGCATTCACCCATGGTCTTGGTAATGCTATTTAACTATGAAAAGAGAAGGTACATAGTGACCGCAAACGGGGCTCTTGAAATTCTCTTCTATTGTTAATGAATGACTAAGAGGTCCTGAATCTATCCAGGAAAGTGGAGAGGTACTACACATAATAAAAAGCATTTCCTTGTGCATATTGACAAAGAAATGCCACGGTGGAGGAGCATATACTGGAAGGAGACAGAAGGGGAAATCGCCGTTGATGGCATAGAATGTTGGAGCATTAGAATAGCAAAGCAATGTGAGATAAATTCTGTCACTAAATTTGACCAACTTCTTTACGTTAAAGACTATGATTTCAAAGTAGTCCAAGGCTCAAATCTTTAAGCAAATGATAATTCATAAATTGATGAATGACATAATCAATAACACCAATAGGAAATACAATTTTGAGCAGAATATATGTAGTTCAGGTTAGCCAAGATTGAAATCGAACATAAGGAGAGCAACTAGAGAAGTAACATTACACAACTCTGTTGACACAATATTATACATCTTGGAAGAAATATGACAGACCCATGATCACTGGTGAACTCACTAGATGTATTCGCTATTTGAAATGTGGGTATCAAATGATACCAATAGCAATGAGGAGAGGAGCAGCTCAGTTATTTGATGTTGCCTTTTAATTCAACAGTTAACAAAGTATAATTCTGGAAATATGTTGCAACATGAAGTTTTAGACAGCGCATAGAGTAATTTAATAGATTTATCTTCATTTCAGGTGCAAAATCCGCCATCGGATATTTGTTGTGTTTATCATCTCATTGAAGGTCAAGCCAGCCCATTTATTATTTCCTGAATTAAACTAATGGATTTTTCATTACTTTGTTGCTGTACTAGAAGCTTAATTCTGTACAATTATAATTGAAGGCCGGTAATTTCTTTCTGCAAGTATTCTCAACGCACTAGTTAACATTTAATTTGATGTAATAGGATGATACCTGCCTTCTACTCAAGCAGTATTTTTGACATTCCTTACAATCTCTTCTCGGCCTTCAGTTAGTTGACCTTACTAAAATGTTTGTAGTGCTATGCAACATGAAATTAAATTGAGAGCACGGCCTTTTCTTTTTTTCATTCCACAGATAAAGTCGGAAATATTGATTGAGTTATTCCTGATTTAAGTAAACGGATCCAATACCAATTGTTTTAAAAACGGATTTCATTATTTCCAAAACATAAAAACTATGTTTAAAGCTGATCTTCAAGGCTTAGCAAACCTTGATAAGCCAATAAGCAAATGAGCCAATAAACATATTTCAAGAGGCAGGTAAATGAAAAAATGAAGAGTGGAAACTTTCAGTAGCATTTATCTGAAAAATGTGAGTGATAATCGCAAAGCGTAGAGAATGGCTCCCTCACTATACTGAGAAGAAATTCAACCATCCCTAAGTTCGACTTTGTTAGAAGGCGATATGTTTGACACTAAGTGCTGGTTCATACGATGAGTTGGCTTAGACAAGCTTCATTACATCTTATTGTAACGTAGATATGTTTAGCGCCAACGTTAAACAAGTGACTATATTTTATATATATATATATATATATATATATATATATATATATATATATATATATATATATATATATATATGTATATATATATGCATATATATGACCTATAGATGACTCGAACCTGTGTATTTAATAGTTTGAGTTGTTAACTTCATCTTTGGTTCAGCGAATGAAACCACAGAAACACATCGGCTAAAGCCATATTTGCGTAGTTCATTGGTTCAACAATGGTTTCTTCCCAATGACTGTACCATGGCTGAACTAATGCGGTAATAGGTTCTGGTTATCCATGGCTCATCGTATTAACTACCTCTAACTAACCAGATTGAGAAAGTCAAACAAGAGATTTTTTGCCATTCAAAGAAAAGGAGTTACTCAAATGGCGAAAATAGAAATAATCCTAATGAAATAACATTCAGCAAAGATATAAAATCTGCATCATAAAAGCAACTGTCATTTATGGTGCTCCTAAAAGTTATAAAGGTAAATGAATGGCCCATATCACCTTAATTGTCCCATGTGTTGCACCAATATATTGTTTAACATTGTTACCGACAAAGAAATGAGTATAAGAAACTGAATTGCCTCAATATATAGATAAAAATATAAAATCGTTAAGAAGGTCATAATTTTTCAATAGTGAATATCAATAGAATCACCAAAACTACCTGAATTATGACAGTGCTTTCCTACTGAAAGCTGCAGGGCTTGATGTCGTTGCAAAGTTTAAGAGACGGTAACATCTGCAATTGCCTTGTCCATTACCAACCAGCATCTAATTATGTCAGTCGGACGCTGAGTATATATAATATTCTTTCTATCAACAAAAGCTTTGTTATCTTAAATTGACTTTCTCATAATGACGTCACCACCACGAGGTTTGCAGTGCATCATGGAACTGGCATTCACTCACCTTCAATCGGCTTGTTTTGCAATTTAATGGAAATGTGCTGATGCATAATACGGAATAATTTATAATAGTAAACTTATCAAACTACACTAACAATAGCATGTGATCAAATCTTGTTTCCCCATAATAGTCCTTAATATGACTAAACACTTGAATTTCGATATTATGCCTCGCAAAAGATTGGAAACCCTTGTGCAGCACTGTATTTTAACTATGTTAGTTTAGAGGATCGGCAATATTTATGTTGTATCACAAAACAGTGTAGATTGGCAATGTTCCAAGTAGCTTTCCATTCACAGCATAGCTCTATTTATTTAATAGGATTGCGAAGGCTATAATGGTTGTGCTAAAAATGTTTTATACCAAGCTCTGCATGGAGTACTGAAATAACCGTGATCTAGGAAATGTTTCATGATTTTCTCGAATTGTTTATGTCTGACATTTGATGAAAAAGTAGACAAAGTAGAGTATCAGTTAAGTCTTGGTCAAACTGATCTAATGCTTCATTTGACATTTTTAGAGGAGTTATTAGGTGAAAGTTTTGATCAGTTGTACCACCGTGATAGATGATATTAGACGATGCTGAGCAATGTTAGATGATGTTTGATGTAATCAAAAAAAAATCGTGTCATGGAATGTTGCTCGAAATGCTTGGTCTATTTCACCACTTTGTCAAACATTCCTCCCAATATTCAATGTCTCTCATTGTTCTGTGTGCCAGCCCCGAAGCCTCTCTAGCACTGCACTTGGGATGACCTTTGAGCAGCACATAAGCTAAAAGGAAGACAAGATAGCATCTAGCTCCTAATACACAATAATCTAGCGAAAAAGCTTGAGTTGATAAACTTGTAGAAAAAATATGAGTAACTGGCCAGTATTTTCTAGCGCGTCCAAAACTTTTTAAAGTTTCAATCACATGAAATATGATTATTGAGCAGCTATATAACGGGAAAATTTGATTCGGCGTCGGAAAAAACCATACCGCGGTCAATATATGTATTACAATGGTGATGGAACGGTTGGAGCTGGTATGCAAAAAAGGAGAGTTGGAAAAAGTATCTCGCTTACTTTAATGTTGGCTTCTATAACTTCAAGTAATATTCTCTCTATTGGGAGAATTATAAAGTAATAATTCAGTAATTCATGGACTGTCACTGAAACACCTTGGAGCACAATTCTTGCTTAGTTTTTAGTACTCATGTCTACATTGGAACTGGTAGGCTTGGACAGCTCCTACGTTGGATCATCTTTCTCCACTATACCGTCGATCACATCTGTTGGATCGCCATGAGGCTGCTCAAGAGGATTGTTTTCCCTGACAAAATATTGAAAGACAACGAAAATGTTGGTGAAAAAGTAAGGCGAGTTGGCTATGTTTATTGATATAACTTAGTAGCAATAATTTCTTTTTCGATCATACACCAACATTATCTGACAAAGATTAAAGCCTGATAGTAGTTGTGAACACCAGTACCATGATGGATTTTCCACTGAACAATGGTTGACATTATTAAGAGGGAATGTAAATTTCTGCTAATTAAACGCCTAAACAAATTGGATTCTCAAATGCGTAAAGAACGGGTCTCTGTTTTCTACTATTGACAAGGATTGCTTCCGAAAGTCTACTTAGACATCGTTAGATAAGTTTCGAAAGTGATAGGTCCTTTGCAAAACAGGTTTCATTTAGTCAAGAACAATACTTTCATTGCCATGTCAATTAGCAATTGTTCTATCACTCAAATAGACCTGTCAACACCATCTTCGCACCTTAGCAATTTCTTACGTGACTTCAATCCCATCGAATGAAAAGAGCAGATCCAGAGAATAAACAATAATACTCTCAAGATTCAAATAATTATAGAGGGAAGCTTATTAATTTCAGAGTATGCTACCATTCAAGACGAACGCATTCCATCCAATTCATTTACTAAATTTAACAAATTTTCCTCATACACCAGCAAGATCTTAACTTGTAAAAATTTGCTTCATTCTTTCTCACAAATTAATATGTGCGTAATGGGACAATAACTTTTATTTGATCTTAGCATAGTTAAGTTCTATTGAGCTTTCAAAGAACTTTTAACTACAGAGTAGGTAGTCAACTTAAAAGAACCTTTTTCTGCTTGCTCTTGTGACTCTATAAAATAGTAAGCGGAATGAGGATTTCCACCCACTCCGTTTATCAACCAAAAAGAAATTCTCCACCAATCCCGATTATTAAACACTTTAGGCTAATTCTACATGTTAAATCAGATATATCGATCCCATCATAGGCAAAGCGTAATATTAGGCATAAGAAATGCTTGCGCATAAAAATAGCAATTCTATTTGACTATCTTCATGCAGTTCTTTGTTTCAATCTCTCCCTCATACTCTGAAATCAAATGCAACATCTATAACAGCTTCACCTACTCAAAAGCATGCTATAAATCTGCAATGAGATGATTTGTTCAAATCTCAATTATTCCTCTTTGTTATGGCTAGTCTGATAAAAGCACTTGCTACTTGCACTTGCACCACTTGCTACCGACCCTCAACAATGACTATAAATCTTCATCTCAATCTTTACTAAGACGTAAAGCGTAACAACAGCTGAATCTAAGAGAAGAAAATCATTGCAAGCTTCTAAAAGTAAAAAAAAAAATCTCAAGGAGTCAAATCATTGTCATCCATGGCAAGTTTTCTTTGGAATAACCTTGTTGATAGCATAAATCCAGCACCAAAACTTTTCCCTCTTGAAAACAAAATAAAAAAGCTTGCAGGTGAGCAGTACACTTGTAGAAAATGCTAGTTATTTTTATGTTCAAAACATGGTACTTGTCATTCTTCTCTTTTCTTGTACATTTGCATTTATTCACTGTCATAAAGACCTTTTTGCTGTTTATGGATGCAAATTGGTATTAATTACAACAACCAATCTAATCTTAAGTAAAACGTTTGTGAATATGAAAGTTTCTGAGTTACGAATACTCATGTTTTACTTTGACTTAACGCGGTGACTGGGAAAACCATTTGTATCTAGTCATTAGATAAGCTTGGTGGTTGGAAGTATTAGTATCACACTTTGGAAAATATGTACTTAGCATAAATACTATTTAATGGTTCTTTCTAATCCATATAATGAGCATAAAAACTGAACAAATCAGATACTCTAAATAAATTTGATGTCTGGAATAAGATTGTTGTAAGTAGAAAAATTTCTCAGATATAATTGCCGAAACACCACGCTTGATTGGGACTCAGGAGTATGAATAAAGGGGAGGGATCTTCTGAATAGCGCAATGGCGGTATGATGCAATAGCGATATTAATTCACAATGCAATAAACAATATGACGTAAGTGGGGTTCTAGAAAGTCTATTATATCCCGCATTTATTTGGAATGAGATAATTTGCAAGCTAGAAGCATTTTGTTTCAGCAAAGTGCTATTTGTTTTCATCCAGAGTTATCCAGGGTCATCCCTTACGGTGAGAACCAGAAATTTGATGACTAGAAGAACTGCTTAAGAACATCATTTTGTTCTTGCTTCTTAATTCGGTACAGTCTAGGGTCAGTTTAGGTCTAGTTTAAAACATCCTCAACCACTAGACAGCATGAGGCATCAAAAAGAACTTTTCAAATGCATTTACAACAAGCTTGATAGGCAGTATTTTTGACAACATTGCAAGTGAAAATTTTCTATTAGGAGGTAACATATTGCTTGAAGACCATACAACACATGATATTCAATTTTTGGTTGTTCTATCAAAGGGACATAACATACAAATTTACTAGGCAATACAGAGGCAGAGCAGGGAGAAGTTTTCGCTTGGTATGAAGAAAAGCAAAAAGGAATAACTGCATCACACTTTGGGAAAATAATAAATAGAGGCAAATGCGTTGAGCCCAAAACTATCAAAAATCAAATTTTAAAATCAACTAAAGTGTTTTCTCAAAAAATGCTTGCACTATTAAAATGGGGATTGAAAATGAAGCCAATGCATTTAAAAAATATACTGCAAGATATTCAGTATTCGAAAATTTGCAAGTTGAACTGTGTGGCTTAGTAACAAACCCTATTATTCCTTCGCTTGGCTGCAGTCCTGATAGAATGTTAGCCACAACAAGCTCGTTTTTGCACGGATATTTTTGTCATAAGCACCAATATATTGTGGCTTCTTGCTAGAATTCGCCTCAAAGGGCAGTCGTTAGTTTCATGTTTGGTATTTTGATGATACACTTCAATACATGCTCTCTGCTCAACTGCATTATATATCTACTCCTAGCATTCCTGGTCTTATCCTCATTTTATCTCTTTCATCAGAACGCAGAATCCAGTTTTGTTAAAATAACGTAAGCGACAAGCTATGGGGGTAAAATCTATACATAGTTTAATGAAAGAAGTACATTGCCTGGATGGTCTATGCCACACGCATAATTTCTGTATTTTCAATTGTCACTGTGTATTTAGATTTGGGTGGGCTTAATTAGCATTATTGGCTTTGTTTCAACCACTCATAAGCCTGCTGAAGTGAAATATTTAGCTTGCAGTGAAATTATTAACTTGTTCACCACTTATATAATATTAAGATGTTTATTTTTGAAACATCTTAATTTTGTGGTCGTCGTCAGCAGTGTGGTTCTATGTTGATGCAAGCTTGCGAATCGGATTGGATCAGATCCTACTTGCTTCATTTGGGCTTGTTGGTATATCAACTGCGCATACCTGGACAGCTGCAAATAAACATTGCTCCCGTAGATTAAGCTGTTCCCCGAAATGCTTCATCAATCCATCTAGTTCCTATTCTTGAGGAAGTTTGTGACTGATGATGAAACGTAAATCGTTTGGAAATTTTCAAATTTTTAATGGTGACAGAATAATTCACAACTGTCAACTGTCACTCCAATATAGCTCAGGCTTCTCAAGCTTTCAGGTAATTTGAGTAAATATATTAAGTATTGCTAGGAGGTACTCAGCTCACAAGAAAATGAAGTGGCAAGTAGGAATGTAAGTATTCGTAAGGGAAATGGTCTTAAAATAGCATTCTTGAGTATAGTATCTCTCAGAAAATATAGAAAGTAGCTTGAAATTTTCCTCAAAGATAATGAGATTAAAGTTATTTGTCTCTGCGAAACCAGATTAGATGAAACAGTTAGGGACTCTGACGTGAACATTCATGGCTATAACATTTACAGGAATGACCGTGACCGTAACGGCGGAGGAGTGGCCATTTACGTTAAGAAAAGCTTGCCTGAACCGATGGTAAAGATTACATGTGATAAGTTAGAACTCATTGAACTTGAATTCAATCGAATTCATGCCAATTCCTTTCTAATTATTAGTTGTTATCACCCTCCAACTACAAGAGCTGGTGGTGTCTCCTTCCAATACCTAAGAGATTTATTGAAAGAAGCAGATAAAGACGAAAAGGAAATATTTCTGATTGGTGACACTAACTGTGATTTAAATCACCCTCAGAACTCAAATACCAAGAAGCTCAAAATGATTTATTTTGAGCATCAGCTCGAGCAGCTGATAAATAAGTACACTAGGATTGCTGTTACGACAATTTAACTAAATGAGCAAACAACTAAAAAATCATTAACAGACCATGTTTTACAGCAAAACCTGGGAAAATCGTTAGTGCAGATATCTTACGGATAGGTATGGTTGATCATTACATGATCTTTAGTGTAAGGAAAGCAAATGCCCGGAAATTTAGAAAGAAGAACGCAAGAATCATTGAAACCCAAAATCTTAGCAAATATGATAAGAAATCTTTCCGAAACGACCTAAACATGATTGATTGGCAAACTATCCTGGACCCAGAATCAAAAAATCCAAATGCAATAGCCTCGACCTTTCATGGGATTTTTGAACTTTCCTAAACATGCATGCCTCTCTCACAATATAGGAGTTCGTGATGAATGTGCACCATGGTTACATCAATCAATTAGGGTCCTGTCTTGGCCCCCTCCTCTTTATAATATACTTGAGTGACTTTGAAAAATGCTTCATAGACTGAAAAATTGGTCTCTACGCTGATGATACTCATATCACCGTAGCACATACTAATGTTAAATATCTAATCCAAAAGGCCGAAAATGTCAAATATCTCCACATGGATGCTGATAAATGAATTAAGTACTAATCCCAAAAAAACAGAAGATATGATAATTGGACATCCTAGAAACATAAATAAATTCGAGGTACATCAACCATTGAGACTGAATGACTCTGATATACAACAAGTGACGAATACGAAATCGCTAAGGGTTATTGTAGATGAAGGATTGAACTGGGGGCGACAGTACAAGACTGTTCACAACAGAGGTCGTGGAGGTCTTCAATCTCTAAGAAGGCTGAAAAGTATGCTCCCCCAGTGCTCAACACGCAATGTATATCGAGCCCTACTTGAAAGTCACATGTTGTATACTGATGCAATCTGGGGTAGCTTATCAAACTCAAAATAGCATCTCTTCAACGTCTCCAATCAGAGATGTTTCTATGATTCATATGTCCAGGACAAAAGACAACTGGGCACTCAAATTACTAGCAGTTAAACAGCTTATTACATTTGATTGTGCCGTTATATCTATAAGATCTTTAACAAGCTATGTTCTGAAAATATATGGAACAAATACCTTCTAAGATCCCATTATTTCAAATACAATACACGATTCTGCTAAAATATCCAGATTCCTAAGCATAATCCAGAGTATGCCAAGAAAGGATTTCATACTCAGCTCTTAAAACCTGGAATGAAATCCCCTAAAGCATTAGGGAACTTCCATGCTCTGCCAGTTCAGAAAACAATTTGAACTGTATTTTATGAGCTGAAAATAAATCAAACACGACCCCCTGGTATTACATCCTAAGATTTATTGTAACTTTTCTTTATGATATTAGACTATACCATTATGATTACTCGAATTTTACCTCTGTTTCAGTCAATTCCTTGGGGCTTGGAGGGTGCCTCTAAGAGGAATTTAGTTCTGGCACGAGAATTTAGGAACGGATGTCCTTCCTGGCATCACCAATGGCCTGTAGTGGACCTCGAACCCAGGACCACGTTCGTCTGAGCCGAGTGCATTACCGCCTAGCCACGGCTGCTTTGTACTAGACCATTATGATGTACTTAAATTATTATGATGCATCGTTTAGTATCGTATACA
>WIPJ01001340.1:208854-228534 GCA_018155075.1 Cassiopea andromeda
TATATATATATATATATATATATATATATATATATATATATATATATATATATATATATATATATATATATAAATGAATATATTGTGATAGCTATAGTATGTCCAAGTCTCGTTTTAACTTTTTTTCCAACTTTTCAGACAATATCTAATTTCCGAATCATGAGATCATGTTGAAAGTTGGCTTGGTAGGCGTCTGTTGCTCCCAGTAATAAGCCCAAACCTAATATGTGATAGAAGATTTGGATCTATCAATTTCAGAATGTTTAGAATATAATTTTAAAGCAGCAATAGCAAATTTTAAGTAGATGCTTAAATGTTGTCTCTATACTCAAATGACTGAATGCAATAGATATTCAAAGTTTAAACATGCGATTGCATTTGTCTCACTTTTCTCCTCTACTTTCTCTCTAGCCTTCCTTTTGCTTCTCACTCCCATGATTCTCTTTTCAGATTTTGCACACTGAGCGTAGCATATCGAATTTTGCTTTTGGAGTCAAAATACATCAACTGTAAAGAGCACCTAAGATAGTTTGTGACATAATTTTTTTAAGGCATTTGTTTTTCGCTCTTTTGGACAATTTTACTTTTGCAAGTACCCTATGTGGTGTATTGTAGTGTGTTAGGAGTAGTACCTTTGTAAACCTGTCAGCTGCATATCTTCCAATGTGGATAGAAAACCTGGTCTCCAACTACTACACAACTCTCACTTATGGCTTCAAGAAATCGGTAATGTACACTGGCAGCCATGGTGTCTGACGGCTGGTGAGCAAAACTAAGTAGAGGGTAGCAGGAGCCTCAATTGGGCTGTTGTATAGGGGACATCACCCCTTGAGTGCTTGAAGGCTGCAGTGAAGGACGAGGTGGAAGAATCAAAATATGATCAACTCCTAAGAAAGTATGACAGCAAGATGTGTGGCACATTGAGGGAATTATCATGACGAAGATGCAATATTACCAGCCACCAAAGAAGGGATTAGGGTCCCACCACGTGCTCTCCTATAGTTAGTCATGAATCAAATTAATAATGATAATGAGCATATTAAAGAAGGTGGAGTCAGGACCCCGCGATGACACTGGATTTGGGCAACATGGAGGAAGATATTAAATTTGTGGTAAAAAAGACAGCAGATGACGGCAAGGACTCAAATCCACATGGCAGGTCATTGTCTGCGGGAGGTGCTCTGAAAAATAAGAATAGACTCTTACTCATTCGTACATGGAATTCTAGAAAACTTTACCAAGCTTTAAAGGAAATGGAAAATACGAAACTGGACGTACTGGCAATCTCAGAATGCAAATGGACAGACAGCGGAAGAATAATGAAGGATGATCATTTCATGTTATATTTTAGAGGAAGGGAACACAAGAATGGAGTAGGAATCATAAAGAGAAAAGAGATAGGACGATCTATACTAGAGTATTGGTCAATCTCTGAAAGAGTGATAATGCTAAAGCTACAAGTGAAACCATTTAATATCATTATCATCCAAGTTTATTTTCCAACACAAGACCATGAAGATGAAGAAATAGAGGTATTCTACGATGAAATCTAAACTGCGACAAAACCATGTGAAGACAGATGACATACTCTGTGTAATGAGAGAATTAAATGTGAAAAACTGGTAACATAACTGGTCAATATGAGTTGAAAACACGAAAAAAAGAAAGACTTATAGGACTTTTTCAGGAAAACCAATTAATTAAAACGAACACCTATTTGAAAAAACCCAAAAAGGTTATACACATGGAAGAGTCCAGATGGAAAAAGCCAGCCATCAGATAGATTGCATATTAATGAAAGTAAGGTTCAGAAATTATTTGAAGCAAGGAAAAACTTATATAGGAACAGACATTAATTCAGATCATAGTCAATTAATTACAAAAATGAAGATTCAATTAAAGAAACTTATCACGACAAAAAATAATAAACACTTAGATACTAATCCATTTAACAACAGCTCGTATGCAGTTAGATACAATGATGAACTAAGAAACAAATATGATGCTCTCCCTGTAGAAGAACTTGAAAAGCAATTTGACCTTGAAGAACATGTAGGAGACATCTGGTGTACAGTGAAGAGAATACTATAACAACAAAGAGATTCTCCTGTTAAAAACAAAACATATACATGCATGGATGACTGACGATATTTTAAGTAAGATGGACAAACGGAAGGCTAATAAAAATGTTAAAAAATACAAATATATTCAGTGAAATAGAGAAATAATCAATTATTGCAGAAAGGCCACAGAGAATAAGTTGAATATGCAATGAGAAGAAATAGAATAACTTGAGAAATACCAATACCTAAATTTGAGTGAACTACACACGTACGTCAAAGAAATATGGCAAAATATAAAATATAGCAACAGTAAAGTATGAGTTTTGGACAGAGCAGGAAATATCCTATTTGTAGAGGAAGACACACCAGGTGGGCAACCCTACTTGGGAGTATACAATCTAGAGTTTACTTTAGCTGCAAACCTTACCAGTAGTTCCATATGTTTTTGTTCAACATTATTGACATCTGAGTTTCTTTGTTCTGTTTCCAATTATCAAGCTCCATTGATTTTACTTGATTGGAATTAAATTTATTGTCAATAAAATATTTTGATCATTATTCATATTATCAGGCTTAGTTGTTTCCGTATCTTTGAATCGGATCAAATTCATAGATATCGCTCCCCTTCTAATTTTGAAGGATTGGTAGACTTGATGCTATACCAGTCTCTTTTGCAATCAGATGCTTTTCCTACATGGCTAAGCACTTCAGTTTGAATTTTTTCATTGCCTTTTTGGTCAATTAGCTGATTCTAATTCCTGGTTTGTCTGTAATTACTTTTAGTTTTATGGATTCTCATTTATGGGTGCTGTGCTGTTGTCAAGTCTAGTTGTCTAGTTGGTCGTCATGTCTCACTTCTAATTGAATCTCAGTTAACGTCTGATTGTGTCTATCTAGTTTCTCATTACTCCATGGTGTTGTAATATCTTCAATACTGAAATTTTCTATAACATCTCACCAATCTCACCACAAAAATTATCGAATACACGTTCAGGTGTTCTATGGATACTTAGACAGTTTTTGCTAAAGTTTTCAAAAAATTCTGATTTATTCTTGGTTTTAGTATCCAGTAACACAACTGGGAAATTCATTCATTATATGTATGCACCATAGCTTTAGTTCTAATTCATTTAGGTCTACAGCATCAGCTTGATTCAGGTCATTAGCAAGGAGATAACCAACTGTTAGTCTTGCAGTTGGCTTTTTATGCTTTAAGCAGGCATCAAATTTTCCCACAATTTGGTCAAGAACTTTTGATGTTCTATCATTGCCAGTTCCTGCTGATTTCAAAATTTTTGATGCAATTTAAGTAAGATTTTTCAATTTTAGCCATGTATCTGTCAATCAATAAAACAGTAGATTCAGGTACAATACGGTCTAAATTCCCCTGTTATTTGAATAATCAATACAATAATGCCCACTGGAAGTGATGTATTCTTTAGATCCGACACAGTGTCTGATCTTTTAGCGATTCTTTATTTAACAGAAGAGCCATGTGACTTTGACTACCTCTGACGTGATATTACATTTTGTACTATCAACTCTTGCTGGTAGTACAATTTGCTTGAAAGATTTTACAACTAGTTCCTCTGTAAAAGCTAAACGGCCTGTTGCTAAAAGATTTTAGCTCTCCATCTTTTATGTGCATGTGATAATGATGACGCCACTTTTCTCCATTCATTGTCTGATTACAAGAAGTATATTGCAGAATTCATATATTTGACTACAAATGTTTCATTCTCAATTTGGCCATTTTCAGTTACAGAAGTAGGATTAACAATCCATGTTAAGGATCCTCATAAGCTGATGTTATAAGTATTCAAGACTTGAACTATTTAAGCCCCTTTTTTGTGACTTTTTCAATGTGAAGCAACCTCAATACAGTCTGAGAACCAAAAATCTAAAGAAGCTAACTTATGGAGCAAAATCGATTATTTTTAGAGGTAGGTTCCTGTAGAATGCACGTATTGACAGTGGCGTGGCCACGAGGGGAGTTTGGAGAGCAAATGCTCCCCACTTATTGCAAAGATTATGCTCGTGATTTCTTTAAAATGGATGACAAAATAATTATAAGAGTAGTAGTAAATATTCAGAGAAGTAGGGGGCGTGGCCAAGAAATTTCATTTATCCCCTTACTTTTATGACCAAAAGTTCATTGCTTGCTGACGATATAAATGCTTGTGATAATGTGGCAGCATTCAAATATAAAATTACAGCATGAAAGGGAGAAAGTTGAAACTGTAGATTATATAGTTGAAGTGTTGTTTTTCATTGTTTCCTTCTATTTATATTGTATCAGTATTTTAGTTGTTGAAGTTGGATTTAATTAGCTGTTGATGGCTGATGCCTTTGTAACTAGTAGGTTAAGTTAAAGCTTTAAAAAGTGTGTTAATTTAAAAAAAATTAGAAATTGAACAGTGTGATGATGCATTCATTTAAGTTGTCTCTACCATCATCTTTCGTGATCTCATGTGTATTTAAATTTTAAATTCACCAAGGAGGAATTGTGAGAGAATCCTTTCCACCAGTGACATATTTTGCCAAAATTTCTTCAGCAGAATTGTGCCTTTATTTTGCTATTTCTTAGTTACATTGACATTCTATATTCAGTGCACATGGCGGATTCATGTTTAGTTGCAGAAGGAGCGGCACCTTATTTTAACCAATGTGCATATTTTGCCCAAACGTTCTCTTCATTGCTGACTTCATTTTGTCATAACTTAGATCTGTGCAAGCTGTCAGTACTGTCATTCATAATTACTGAGATAAGCATTTTCTGAAAGAGCTAAAGCTAATACTGCATACGATAAAGTCATCCCATATTTTTCACTCTTCTGATATCTTTGATATATTCCAATATATACTATCTTTTATATTCATATCGCTAGGTTTCTAAAAGCCGCCAAAATGTTTGCAGGAATCATTAGCACTATCAGTTATCACGTTGAAAAACAATTTATCAAGAACTTTCATCAAGATATTCATACCTTCAGGGCAATTTAAATCTTTAGCTTTAATGTTCAGTGCAGTCCAAGAGTTTCCTTTGTGAGAAGCAATTCAACTGTTAAAGCTTGATTTATCTTTTCAATGTCTGTCACGAGATGCCAAAATTCTAGCTCAGTTTTCCACCACGTATTACAGTCTTTCTCAATTGTCAGTGGATTCTTATAACCGGCATCCATTTTTGAAAGAGCACTCTTGTTAATTTTATGATCATATGGCATTAAAAGTTTTCATCCACTTCTATTCTTTCAGAAACACCTTTGGCCATTATAAAAACAAGTACTGGTTCTGTTGTACTACAAAGTGATTCAGTAAAACTCAACAAATTCAAAGGCAGTTCCTGGGAAAATTTCTCAAAAAGCATGTTTTGAGCTTGTACCGGTATCAACATAATAGGGAGGTTTAGATCCAGTACGAGTACGAGTACGAGTTCACCCCTCGCGTAACTTGACACTCGTACTCGTACTCGTACTGCAAATTTGTGTGTTTAGATATCTCCGCTTTCAAAAGGACCCCGGGATTTATTGAAATCAATAGATCTGCGTCTATATTCAATTTTTTTAGTGAATTGTAGGATACTATAGGACCCTATCCTACTCTGAAGATAAACACGAAGCTATTACTATATCCCTCGAAAGCCAGTGCCTTCTTTTACTAAACTTTCGCTATCGTGAATGAAGATGAATCGCTGTCTGAAATTCGAATGAACAAGAATGACATTCCGAGTCGTGAGGATGCTGTTGGATTATTCTTGAACTGTTGTAATAACTTAAGTCCCTCGTTCAACTTTGGAATATACGTTCTGTGAAAGTCTTTCCATTTAGTCCCCTTCCATGGCTAGGCCCTTTCCAGAAGTTTATTATGACCGAGTGGTTCCACGACAACAGCTCTTACACAAGGCTTTACATTGTGTTTCTTTTCAAAACAAGAGGTTGCCTTTGAACATCTGCTTCTTATCGAGGCAATTCCTTATGAATTGCCCATTTACTTTTGCCAATATTATCAATTCCAAACTCGTTCTGTTCGGTACGAGATTTGTTGAGATACTCGTACTGAACGGCTGCTTCGAGTACGAGTTGTGACGGTGATTCCCTCTCAATATGCGTAGATCGGTTGCGCAGTTGAAAACTCGTACTCGTACTGGATCTAAACCTCCCTAATAGCGAGCATAAGTGCACGAACGTAAAAAAACCGCAAAAGATAGCTTTCATGTGAGCAACTAGCGGTTTGATCATATGGCATCTTGTTATCGCATTTTTTGCAAGAGGGAAAAAATTCATTAATATCTTGGTAGGAAATCTAAAAAGACTTAGGCCTTTTTCTTATCAATTGAAAATTAATACTTCCTGAAGTTAATAAGCGTAGTTCTTAAAATTGTCTTTAGGGAAAATCTCGGATCCCCGTTTTTACTATAATCTATCCTCCATCAGTTAATTTCACTGAATGTGAAATTGTCTTATGTCTTGCTTCGAAATAATATCTATCTGTTCTCTGGTTTGGTATAGCATCTAATTGACAGACAACAATGTGTCAAAAGCTATGCTGCTTATGTTGGTTTGCTGATACCTAAATTTTACAATATCAATGCAAATTTATTTCAACCACACTCGTTGCCAGTAAAGCAACGCACATAGTTCAAATGCTTGATAGGAGAAGCACAAGTGTATCGACGGAACATAACGAAGAGATATATAGCAAAAAGAGCTTTAAGATGGAATAATATGCTGCTTTTAAAACATGCTAATTTCAAGAATAAAATGTTCTAAAAGAATGATTTTGGAAAAGAAACTAAAGATGAAAGATTTTGGAAAACAGACTAAAGATGAAAGTCTATTCCATTTGCTGATAATTTGTGATGAATCTGAGAAGGCTCAACGTCCAATAAATGTAATACTATCACGAGCAGCAAATGGAAAAATAATTTACTTATAGAGGGATGAAGCTTTCGCATGAACTTGTCTAAACTTAGTATCACTTGAGGCTTTTAAGTAACTGTTAAGCAATCCAAATATCTCCATAGCGTAATGGAAGCTCTTATTGTACTTGGCGATCACACTGTGGCCTCGACCTACTTTTACGTTTTTATCAACTTTTACCTTTTTAAAATTCATAAGCGTAATAATCGGTTGTTGTAAGCGTTAGGGATGATACTACATGTCGGTATGGAACACAATAATTACATAGATTGATTGCATTAAGTTGAGTAGAAAACTGGATATGAAATAAAATGGAGCATTAAAAAGAGTTGAAAATGATAGGAAGGTAAAAATTACCATATTCCATTTAGTTACAATTCAGGGTGCCATAATATCATTGACGGAACCATGGAAGAGTAAAATGTAGCAGCTTTCAAAATTTCGTAATTTAGAATCAATCAGAATTATCATAAGGGATAGGGAATAAGCTGGAGCGCTTTCAGCTTCAAACCTCACATCTTGGGTCACTCAATCCTGTATTTGATCTCATTGCTCCAAGAAACTGTTTTTCTACCATGCGCTAAGATCAGGTGATAATGATAACTAGTAGCTGTAAAAAACATCGTTGAATGAAAGGCTCTACTTCTACTGAAATTTTTTGCAAGCATGTCAATAACCTTTCCTGTTGCACCTGCTTCCAAGCTAGAAGAGATGTATCTCTGCATTCAAACTAGCTCTGTCCTAAGACCCAAGGGATATGATCATAAGAAGGATCCCGGGGCATCATCCTCAACCAGCTACTCTCCCTCTAAGTGCACTTAAACAGGAACCACTATTGCTTGGGAATAGTGCCTCTTATTCGCACTCTACTTTAATGTATATTATTGAATCCCTAGTTCAAATAGATGGCTCCTCACATTTATTCTGCTACGATTGTGTTCCATACTTTAGAGACAGGAGGAAAGATGCTGCAATTAGTAAAAAGTCTTTTTGTGCAACCCTTGTATCCTGCAAAGTATCCATAAATTTGTTTACCACCTGCAGTTCATTAGATAAATAATTAACGCTTCACTTTGCATTAATGCATGACTATCACTTCAATCCATTTGAAGTATTAAAATATGCAGTAACTTTACAAGGCTAGTGCGTCATTTAGCAACTAAGCTCGAATATATAAAAAAAGTATATATAAATACAGCTAATGATTTTTATCTATATGCAATTAAAGAGGCATATTTTAGTTATAAATCAGCAATATTTTGACTTGCGGTAGCCAAACGCAGGGGGGTTTGTGGAAGAAAGCGGTGCCAAAAAGTTCAGATTGGGAGAGAAAATAGTCCAAAGGGAATACTCTTGAAAGTTTTTCTAACCACACATTCCAGACTCTCAGAAAATGTGGGAATCAACGTATTATATATCAATGTTATTGGAAAAAATATCATTCTCTATTTGCATCTTTCCCAACGTTTGATAATAACATCATGAAAGATAAATCAAGCAGAGATAGCCACTATTTATCTATTTAAGAGGAAGGACATAAATCACAGATGGTTTCAATAATTTGCAATAAGGTTCTTTCCTTACGTGGCACTATTTTGCAAAAGTTGAAAGATAACTTTAACGAAAAAAGAAGCCAATGATTGCATAAACTCCATTAATAAAATTTTTTAACACTTATTCTGGGATTTTTTACACTGATGACAGATCTTAACATAGGTCAAAAACGTGAGGACTTTTAATGATACTCTCAAAATGTATTAGAACTGTCAAACTCTTGGAATTTAAAAAGGTAGAATTAATGGATTTGTTGGAATTATGGGCTTGTTTTTCGTTATTCTTGTTTTAAGTTTCTTTCTTCCGTTCTAAACTTGCTAACTAACATACCATCATTCATTCTTTATGGCTTGACAATCCCACAGCCCCTCATGGTCTGTACCCTGCTTGTGGGGGTATGATACTCCCACCATTTGGCAGCTATCTCGGTTGTTCCACCTTTTGTTATTATAATCTTATCTCGTCGGAGAAAACCTAATCTTGGTAAACATGAAAGAAAGGAAAATGTGGTTCGAACTATATGGAAAAGATACCATGAAGGATGTCTCTATCCACAGCAATGAGGGCAGTTTTCATTCAAATATGTAAGAAGGGTGTCGATAGGTAGTATTAAAGGATATAGTCTCCTTTTGACTTGTCCATTCTATTATTTTGCTAAAAATTCTGGATTCTAATTCAAATAATCTCTCTTAATTCAAAATTAGTCTTGATCTCTGGAAAAGTTAATATTTGGCTGCAAAATTCAGCGTTCCTTTCATAGATGTGAAGTGAAACATTGGCTCTTGCACTATGTGCATATCTAGGTCTTGTTTAATAGTCATGAAATTCAAAATTACCAACTTGACCCAATGACTATAGGGGCAGATGTTCCTCAGTTGTGAGATAGGAAGAAGGGTTTGGTGGCAGAAATGCAAATATACAAGTTAAAATATGCCTTGACCTGTTGTGCAAGGGATCGTGTTAAGACTAGCATTAAATAACGACTACAAACTAAAAGTAAATAGTAATAAATACGGAACTAACAACTAATAATTACCAAAACAAACGCAGCTAAATTATTACTTGAATTAAAATTTTAATCTGGCAATTTACTGAGGCTAATCAAACAGGGTGAGTGGCCAAGCGGCCCAGCCAGCTCTATTAGCTTAACTGAAGTTAAGCATGCCTGTGTACGGTCAGAAACTGGGATGGACGACTTTTAAGATGAACGACCAAAGCAGTCCATTCCGTAGTCTTTTGGAAGGGACGTTAAACTAGGGATCCCATGCTTGGATGTGGCATGCAAAGTAGGCCCAAATTAGCTGAAAATGCTAGGTCTAAAAGCCTACTCAAAATAAAGTAAACAAGAACAACAAGAACAAACATGCTCTTTAGTTCTACGTTTAAAGTTCGAAAAGCAACTACTTTTAAGGGAGTTCCGAATTACACCCCTCTCCTTGAACGGAAAAAATATTTTGTTCACAATTAGTCTTTAATCTTGGGAGCCTTAGATTTTGGTTGGAATTACGAAGAGTTCGGCTCCTGGCTTCAAAAATGCTGTTAGAAAAACTGAACATATATTGTAGCAAATGGCTCTTAGTGCTGTATGAGCCACTCTTCAGACTCTTGATGGATCATTTCAGTGATAATAGGCAATCGCATTTAATTACGAAGTGGTTTGGTATGTGCAGCGTATGGACTATCAGAAATTACAATAATAGATCTATTGTGTAGCTTTTCTAGAATATAGCAGTTTTCAATTGCGCATGTGCTCCAAAAAGAGTAGTGAATCCTCTAAAAGCTTCATATAGCGAATCTGTTTAGATTATTTTCGAATGAATTTCTTGGAACATGTAATCAATGCTATAAATAAAGTCACTGGAATGCGATAGGAATTCCACTTAAATTTATTACCAATGTGTCCAAACGGTATAAATGGAGAATTTTTGCTCAATTGGTACCCCAATATTTCGAAGTTTGCGCTTAATGATTTAAGATGAGTCCTGTGCTTACTAACATTAGCACATTTGCTAGCACTAATATAAGTGCTCTATTCTTCTTTGAAGCTAGAAGCTTACAAAACGCCCATTGAAATTGTAAACTCAAGTTATATAGGATATAGTTCCGTTTAGTGTGCTTATAGGATCAGCCAGCCGTGCATCTTATCTTGTAAGATAGCAATACTTTCTATTTCATGTACTGATAAAAATGAACCTTTTCTTATTCTTCGTAGCGGATGTATCATTGACCACATAAATGAGAAATGCCATCACGATATTGAACTGAGGTAGGTAGTGCTGATGCATCATAATTAGATAAAAAGCTTCAGTGTACAGTTGTTTCTTTTTGTGATTTTTCGGTAATACATCCTGTGTACCTTTTCTAAATTACATACATACAAATGTTATAAAATACTGTGAGCTTTTATCTAAAACTGTAATGATTGGTAATAACAATTTGAATAAAGCAAATTATTACTAGCTATAATCATTCCATCTCTTATAAAAGTGTAGAGAAATTCTCTGAAAAATTATGCGCAAAGAACGCAGCCACGTCAATTTCCATCTTCTAAATTGGACTTATGTTAGGAAAATGAGCTTCTGTTTGCCCAACTCCAGTGAACATCTTGCTTCAGCTACACTGAGATACAAACACAGGAACAGCAAGAAATATATGAATGATGTAACTAAGAAATTTAGCATGGTTAGAAAAATTTTTCATTATGCTTGAACTTCACGATGCACAGTATGTTAGTGGATGCAGTACATCTGTAAGTCCAAATCATGGCTTGTTCTAGCATTGCACTCACTGGACACATATCTCTGCTTTAAATATGTTGTGACACAGCCTGGCTGATAAGATGCAGTGCGACTTGGTAAGCTCAAACATCTCTCTTTAGAATGGTTTGGAAGCTAAATGAGCTCTCCAAATAATGTTCATGGCGTCTGCTGTTGATAAGAAGTGCAACTTTATGTTCAAATGCAGGAAGAAATAAGCAGTTTGCTAAATCTCAATTAAGTAAAAGAACTCAGTCAAATTCGCACAATAGAGGTATAGTACTTCCTTGATTAGCCACCTTTTATTAACCCTTCCTCTACTATCCGGTGGTTGATATTCTTGTATAATGTAAAGCAACTCTGTTAAAAGGTCCTTAATTTGAAATTTATCACTCATTAAAATTTTTGACGACATGTTAAATTCGGCTCAGTGACCGCTTTGATGCAATGCTGGAAAATAAATCAACCATAATTTCACTCCGAGAGCGGGCATTGGAGAAGCAAAAGCAAGTTGGTATCACGCTTTGGTTGATAATAAAATTCAGGCTACGTTTACACGGGGCCAGCCGAATATTTGAGCGGCCAATTATTAGGTCGGCCCAGTGTAAATGCTGACTAAGGTTGCTTTCCTAAGCGGCAGAAGATTTGCACGCCTAAGTGGCCTAATTTGAGGTCTGTTACCCAGTCCTTTGTGAACGCTACGCCTATATATTTGGTTGGTCCCGTGTAAACGCTGCCTCTATGTTTGATCTGGCTCTTAAACCTGGTTATCATATGATTGTGGCGATCAGAAACTTCTCTGCTCTGCAACGCTGGTCGATCAAATACATGTTGCAAGCAGTCTGCTCTAAACTGAAACATTCATCAATGTGACAATAGGCAATGTGACAAGCGATGATCGGAAGGGTGTGAAGAGTAGAACTAGATTCTAATTTTATGGCAGTCTTGGCAGCCTTCTGCTGGCTCCATCCAATATCAGATACCTATATTTCCACGATTTGACAGGCAGCCAATGAAATATGCTGTTTGCAAATATATCATAGAAGTTAATTGCACCGTTACCGGATTAGATATCCAAAATTTTTTCACATGGAAATACCTGCCTGCAAAGTGCATCGGTGTCGTTGCATGAAAAATAGGATATAATTGAAGCACTTTCTAATTTTCTTAGCTGGTTTTCTTGTGCACTGACGTTTAATAGCGTCATTTGCCTAACTGACCTTTCTGGACAATGTGAACCCTAATAAATTGTCTTTTAAACATTGGATAATCAAGGAAGTACTACCGAAACATTCTCCTTGACAAAGGAAATGGAAATTTCTCAAAGTAGTTATAGGAAGTATTAAAAATAGAATACAAAATTTAGTGCCATGGATAACAGAAATGCTACTCTAGGAAAAACGAGATGAACACGATACTCATCAATAGAGCTAGCTAATACGAAATCGATAACATGCTTATTGGCTCTGTATCAACATGAGAACAGATCAAGATTATGTTCGATTGAAGGCTACTAAGACAGATTATGACTTTTGCCCAGACTTTATGTAGCCATTATTGTTAAAATAAATATTCATAACCTAGTAGAATTTTCCCTTTTTGCTTGAAATAGATCGATACATGTGCTCCTCTTTTTTTGTAACTTTTAGGACTATGTTTAATACCATGTGATATTTGAAAATGTAGAAACCATATGCTAAATCATAATACATTTTTACTCCAGTTCTACACAATTACCTTCCCCAATAGCATTTGCACTTTAAATTTGGTACCTTCGTACCAAATGACCAATCCAGCATCTTTAACTGTGTAAGGAGTTTTTCTAAGAGAATTTCCAGTATCATTCAAAGTGGAGACTAGATGATATTAAGTAAATTTATAATCTGGATGGCACAGATGTGCCAAATTGCTTAACGTTTTCAATCTAACTTTGAAAGTGATATATAAAAGTATAATCTTTGTAGACACTATAAAGCATGCATGACCGAATACAGTAATTGTATGCAAAATGGAGCTTTAGTGTAGTAAATCTTTAATACAAGGTCGCCAATCAGAAAAGAGTTTGAAATCAGAAACTAGGTAAAATGGAAGAATCACAGAAAGTCACAAAGATCACAGAATATCACAAAAGTAACAAAAGGATTTAAAAACCATTAACAAATAACTGGATATTGTGAGATCACAAAAGAGCGTCTTATGAGTGAGATGCTCCGTCACAGCTGTGAGATATTTCGGTATTGTAAGTTAAAATTAAATTTTGAAAATCAAAATTTTGAAGGCGTAGCAACTGTTGAAACGCAATATAACATGTTTATCGGCAAAAAATGAACTTACCTTGAAACAGAAATAAAGTATAACCGCAACAACTACTGCAATTATCGCCATTGTGTATCTAATTGCACATAACTGTCGATTAGCTGTCTTCGGTTTGTAGATGTAGTTGTCGACGTTTGGTAAGCTACTTTTGGAGGTTGCAGAGCTCTAAACAATAGAAAAGAAATACACCATATATTATCTCAAGCGTATGGGTGAATCATTCATCGCTTACCAATGACAACTTATAATAGTAGGTAGCACTGCAAATGTCATGAGAAAGCATGGTAAATTCTAGAGGATCATAGAAAAAAATGATTTATGGCTATGAGTATTAATGAAAACTATTATCATAGCCACCAAGCAATGCGCTTTCCTTCTTTGTGCAAAAGGTAGGTACAAGAGCATGGAAATAATGGGCAAATAGAGATTTTCAAAATTCATTGAAATCCTTTTACACACAACTGGTGATGAGGTGTGACTATTACTAAATACCTTTCACATACTAAAAGCTAATTGTTTGTCCGACACTCATCAGAGTATGGAAACGTCGGATAGTGACCTAAAGGTTAACCGAAATATATATCCACATGCGGTTAATGGTAGTGTTTGTGCATATGTCCGCTCTGATGTACAAAGTTCTCGTCCACCTCAATTTGACCTCGTTCATCCTGGTTTTCAACTCATCTAGATGAAAATTTTCCTACCTCACACTTCAAAATTCATTTGCACCCTATACCGCTCACCTAACTCAACTAACAATGAACGTCTATCTGACCATCTATCTAAGACAATTGACACAATTACTCTTCAATCTCCACGCCCTGAAATCACAGTCCTTGGTGATTTCATTGTCTACAATCCGAACTGGCTTGCCCAATCTCCACAAATCACTAGCCCTGCTGGTCGTGATGCAGAGGCCTTTCCCATTGTGAATGAACTGTCAAAATTCATATCAGAACCCACACGTATCCCTGATCGCTCAGGGGACAAAGTTTATACACTTGATCTGTTTCTTACACCAAACCAAACCCAGACATTTACTCTAGCCCTATTCTAGATTCTCTTCTTGGTAACTTTGACCACTGCCTTATCACGTTACAGCATAACTTTCTCTCCCACTAGGATAGATTTTCCTCTACTGAAAAAGTTTTCCACTATTGAAAATCTGACTGGAGCTCTCTTTAGAACTTTTTCGCTGCTTATCCCTGGTATTCTGGCTTGTCTAACGATCCTACCTCTGATGAAACCTTCATCTCTAACGGCATTCAACTTGGTATGGATCTTTTTATTCCATCTTTCTATAAACCTGACAAAAAGTCATCTCCAAATTGGTTCACTTCACAATGTGCAAAAGCTGTCAAACATAAAAACGACCGTTTTAAACAATGGAAACTACACCAAACTCCACATTCAAGAGCTCTATTTGTACAAGCTCGTAACCTATGCTCCAAAACCATCCTCCTTTGTCAAGCGCATCAACAGTAAAAATTGCTTCATGTCAAACAGAATCTCGCTCCTTCTGGTCCTTAGCCAAAGTTGTCTCACAAAACGTTTGCCATTCTTCTTTTCCACATCTAAAAAGCAACTCTTGCTCATCTTCAAGCACTCTTTCCTCTAAAGCTAACCTTTTCGCATCGACCTTTGCTTCCAATTCCAATCTTGATGACCAAGATTTCCAACCTCCTCTCTACCCTCCATCCTCCATCACAATGTCCCCTATTATGTTCTCTACACGCAAAGTCCAGAAAGTCCTTCTTCAGCTCAAGACCTCAAAGTCTAGTGGACTCAATGGTATACCTGCTATAGTTCTAAAGTCCTGTGCCCCTGAACTCGCTTCTGTTCTCAACAAGCTATTCTGACTTTCCTACAATCTTGGTATTTTCCCTTCCTCTTGGAAGCTCGCCCACGTTTTCCTTATCCCCAGAAAGGGTGAAAAATCTGACCCTTCAAACTATCGCCCTGTTGCAATCACTTCTCTCATCTCTAAGACTATGGAAAAATTATCACCAAACAACTGCTTGCCTTCCTTGAAACAAGCAACCTTCTTTCTGACCATCAATATGGGTTTCCACAAGCCAGATCTGCTGGTGACCTTCTATCTTATGCTGTTCATGTTTGGTCCTCTGCTCTAGAGTCCTACGGTGAGAGTAGTGTGATCTCTCTTGATATTTCCAAAGCCTTTGATTGTGTCTAGCACAGAGGTCTTCTTGCTAAACTGCCAATGTTTGGTATTCACCACACCCTCATTAAATGGAGTTCTGGCTTTCTATCTGATAGGTCGATTGCCATTAGGGTCGATGGCTACCTCTTTAATCCTCATTGTATCAACTCAGGTGTACCTCAGGGCTCTGTTATCTCTCCTTTTCTGTTCATCCTCTTCATAATTGACCTGCCTTCCTCTACATCTCCCAGTATTTTCTCCTTTGCCGATGACAATTATTTAAATTCATCTTTTTCATCCAACCCACAACACCTTGCCTATTTAATTATTTCACGATATCATAACACTTCAGCCTCACTTCTCACCAGTGACTTGACAACCGTGTTAAGTTCAATGAAGCAAAGAAAAAGCAGGTTGTCATATCACTTAAACATCACCAAGATTCCCCCCCCCTGTTTTCATGAACGGCCATAAACTGGACATTTCATCTTCTGTCACTCAAGGTGGTCTTTCCATTTCATCTAATCTCACTTGGAAACCCATATCAATGTCATTGCAAAGCATGCGTCTTTGAAACCTGGCTTCTTTTCTAGAGCCCGTGGTTATTTCTCACCTTCTCAACTACTAACTATATACAAATCCCAGATTAGTCCTTCTCTGGACTTACTGCTCTCATGTATGGGGTGGTGCTCCTAATTCTTCTCTCCATCTTCTTGGCAGACTCCAGTCTTAAGGTATTCGTCTCATCAACAATCCCAACCTCATTAATTCTTTACAGTCTCTCTCCCATCGTCTTCTTGTTGCAGATCTTTCGATTTTGTACCGCTATTTTCACGGACATTGCTCTCAGGAAATCAAGAATATTATTCCTGATCCAATGGGATAAGTTCGAACCACATGAAGCTCTACCCATTCACACCCTTTCCAAGTTAGACTACGAAATCCACGAACGCTATCTCACAAATCATCTTTCATTCCTAGAATTTCTCAACTGTGGAACTCATTGCCATCCACTACTTTCCCTGAATCCTACAATTTGTCCTCTTTTAAATCTAACATCAACAAACTTGATTTTGTCTCACTTTCTACTTAAACTTTCCCTCATTTTCTCAATTTTTGCTTTGTCGAGGCTTTGTTATAGGCCTATGGTCTTTCCCCGGCATTACTTACTAAAAAAAAGACAAAGTAACTGTACGAAAAATGGCTTTGTTATCATCAACCTTGATGCTCATACGGATCCAGGCACTCACTGGGTCGCTATTCATGTAAAAAATTATCTTATACTATATTTTGATTCCTGTGCTCTTAATTGTCCTCAAGAAGTTGTTGATTTATCAGACAAACTGGGAGTTAATTATGTTTATAACAGCAGCCAGCACCAAGATCTATTGTCTGTTATCTGCGGTTATCATTCTATATATGGGATTAATGAGGTACACAAATATAGATCATATTTCGAAACAGTTAGATTATTCGATCAAAGAAATACAATATTTAATAAGAAATTCATTATGGATTATTTTATGTAATCTATTAATGTATGGGCATTGACGATGGAACTCATCAGACTACCACATCTAATGACTTAAGTATAAATGCAATTAGCCAATGGGACATGCAGGGCAAAAATGTCAAAAACGCTAAAGATCCTGATTAAACCCAAGATAAACAAACGCTTGCCACAGTCAACTTTGGGGATTCGCATTTCCTTTTCAAAAAAGCCCCCCCCCCCACTGAAACATCTGGTTCATTCTCAAATGTGTTAGACAATGTCAATGTGAATATGAATGAAAACATGTTATTTGGTTTACCAATTCTGCCGTTTGTTGACACCGAAGCTGTATCATACAGATATCTGAGATCGCATATATAAACTCATCTCTCAGAGTCACTGATATGTGGGAATATGGACAAAAACATGGTAGCGCTCTTTATAAAATAGATCGCGGAATTTCAACCCAAGCAGTTTTTCATTCTAGAACAAGGAAACTATCTAAACTTTTTGATCAAAGACTATATGAAAATAATGCGGAGCAAACAACTACTGCTGATCAACCTACATTATGTACTAAGGCAAACAAAACCAATAATAGATACTATCTGAATTTTAATAAAACTCAACGTTTGATAAGTGATATTAGTTTAAATGTAGCGTCTGGTGGCCAGGATATTGTTAGTGTTTTTATTGTTTATAAAATAAACTCATTCACTGGAATTTATTGGTTAAGGAATGATTAATTTGGAAATGATAATGCTGGTTATGATAAACTTTTTGCCTTTGGACCATCCGGAGACTTAGTTGTATCGAGGACTACTAATAATTTTATCGCTATAGGTACTAATATTACTAGTGGCGTAGCTCCTATTGCTAATTTCCAAACAAAAGCCAATTCTAGCGAAGTAAATAAATGGCATTGTTTATTCATTCATTGGAATGTACCTGCGAGAGCTAGCAAAGGCAATGTTTGGTGTAATAGTAAGAACTATGTAATTTTGCATTTACTGGCTCCAATCAAATGACATTCGGAATTCTTAATCCTAGTGGAACAGCTGGACTAGATGAATCTATCGCTGTTTCGTGTTAAATAAGGGAAGAGCTGCAATTGATTCTAATATTCGTCTACATCATTACGTTCTATGTAAGGATTGGTATAATCTTGACTCTGACACTATCACATTAGGTTGAAATTATATAATATATTAAAATATATGAATCCAAAAAAAGCTTTACAATATATTAAGACAAATCTTATGTATGCAAAAAGTATGCATGTATCTGTTGATAATCAGATTTTGAAGAGCGCTCTTGTATACCAACTGCTATATTTTAGCGAATTCAATAAAGTGATAGAAATAAATTCACTTCTATTTATTGAGCTACTGAGTTGTAACTCAGTGCAATAAATTTGATTTGTTCATCCAACAGCGGACAGAACATGAATTGAACCTAGTCTAAGCACATATATTGCATCATTGAGAGCTTTCTCCGAGCGCTCTCCAGCTTCGTTTAACCATAACAAACTCATATGGCAAGCAAGATGTCAAATGTGTTTCACCAACTGCTTGGTCTCAGTAACTATTGTAGCTCTCAGGTGTCGATAAATTAGCTGCAAATAATCTTTTGTCAACCTTTGCGGACACTTTTGTTAAGGCACTCGTATCTCACGTATTCAAAGCCGTTCAATGGTAAAGCGTGGTTGATGCGTGACAATTTCTTAAGGTATGGAGAAAGTTTCTACTAACTAAAGTTCAAACATAATGTCATCCATTTCTCTTTGGTTCTGAAGAGCAATACTTGCCGAACTATTAATATCTGGTTCTAGACGTCACATAAAAGCTTTTGCTTTTGAATGACCTACAAATCATCTTATAGTAATAAAACCAGACTGTCTATAAGGATTTTTTTTCGGACTGGCACTACTGATCTCTGATAGCAGCACCAAAAAGGTATCGTTAGACCCTCTTCTTTAGCTATCAAAAGCTCGTAGACATGTCTTTTGATAGATTTTCTTTTCCTACCTCCTATTATTTCAATTGTCTCATGCACCAGAATATCAGGAAATGAGGTAACAGAACTATTTGGCAGAAGATTATCAATAAAATTTAACTTTGTCTACTGTTTTTATCAACAAAGTCTTAGGGGACAACGTATTCCCCAATAAATGGATTGATGTTTACAAAAGGAGAGAATGATAACAGCAATATCTGCATTGTTGAAGTTCATATCCTGTATGAATATTAGGTGTATTACTATATGATTATTTCATAAAGGCATTCAGCGTACACTGAACAAGAATGTAATCCCTTCACTTGCAACTTGCTCCTACAGCACCTTCACACCTAGAATCTTGCCACTAAATAAAGTCAATACTTCGTAGCTATAACTAAATTTAACTAAATTCATATAACTA